>VWZO01013342.1:0-103748 GCA_013396975.1 Bucco capensis | reverse complement strand
AAAAATAAAAGCCGGGGGAAGAAAGGAGAAAGCTGTGCTGAAAAACGTCCAGCTCGGGCTGTTTCTAATCACAGCTACATCTCCGCCCGCCCCGAGAGCGCCTGGGGAAGCCTCCCCTTTGCACATGCCCAGGAGGAAGAAGTGAGGCTGGGGTCACGCAAACATCCATCCGCGATGATCGTTCCCTCCCCCGAATTCACGCCGTTGGGACACACTTTCGTTTGTCAGTCTGTGACCGAGNAAGACCGCTTCACTGTAAATACCGGTACGCTTCAATAAAGCAGCTTTTGAGGAGACAGCTCTCCCTTCGTCTTGACAGGGAAATACCAACATTTATATACGAGGTAGTAGCTACCTGAGGGTTGTTTGGTTTTTTTAAGGGGCAGGTGAAGTAATCGGAGATCTGAAGCACCGACCTCTCCGCGGGAGCAAGAGTTCCTGCAGTGTGCCACGGGTTCAGTGTGTGACCTTGGGCAGGGTACCTGTGACTTTTTGGAACCTGTGACCTTTCCGTACCTGCACAACTCCTCACAGAAAATGGTGCTTACAGTCTTTACTGTCCTGGTAATGTTCTTTGATTTTGGTATGTGGAAAAATGCATATATTTGGCAACTGTAAACTTTAGATTCTATGTAAAGATTGCATAAGATCTCAAAGAGGAAAGTTGCACATGAAAAATCAGAAACAGTTGATATTCTGCCTCTGACTGTAATGGGCCACACTGTCTGCTGTACTCACACTATTGAAGACATGAGAAGTTAGTTACCTGAACAATTTCTTGCCATTCTGAGTGTTCCAGGCCTATAAACAACAAGACGTGCCTTTTGTCTGGAAACACTTTGGAAAGTTTTTTCCACACATTTATCAAATACATTTGGTGACCTTAAGCAAGCATTCTTATGTCTGACATGTAAAAAGAGGTGATTTTTAATTCATCCACTTGATATGTCCGTATACATTATTCTTGACTGTGTGGGCAATACACATTTGATATGCTGGCTATAGCAGCAGAACTCAGTTTGCAAACAATTTCTGTGACAAAGGCATTAGAATAAGCTAGTATTCAAGGCTGAAGTCTATGTTTTATTTCTGTATTGACACTGATATAAAGAGCATCTTCAGCAGTTCATTTTTAGCAGTGGCCAGTACATAACAATTATTATTTATTCCATAATTATATTTGGTTTTGGGGTTTTTTTTAATGCATAACTGAGGCACAGGACACAAGAAAGAGGACTCAGGTGTGCATAAAATTCATGTTAAAAAGTACTATTGTTTCATGACTGACACTGTAGAACGAATGACCTCAATTTACATAGGTGATCTGTCTTATTCAGAGTTTTCTCTGAACTCCTCTGAAGTGCTTTTCAAAACTATATCCCTTCTGGAAATTTCAATGTAATTACAGGGGAATTTAATTAAAATAAATACAATAACACCACCCATCCATCCCACCTTTCAGCTACAGGTCACAGTTGCTATAGCCTGGAATGTCTCATGCTACAGTTATTCCTATGTGCTGTGTAGCATGTTAGACAATTTCTGAAATAAGTGGGGTTACAGTGAAACAGAGGGCTGGGAGTTGGGACAGTTGAAGCCCAGCACATGCTCTGTTGTTCTGCCAAGTAATTTCAGGCAGAACATAGTAGTGGACAAATAGGGACAGCAGCATCTTCAGTAACTGCGATAGATTCACTAGGGGATGTCTGCTTAAATCACCTCTGTAGAGTAATTTCATCAAGACAAAAGAAAAAATGATCTTGTTTACCTCTCCTGTTCCTTTTCTTCTGCCATATCACCCTGCCCCATCTCTAGTTCACCACATTTATCTTCTAGCTTGAGATTTCTGCTGGGAATGCTTTTCTAATATATGAAGTAGACCAACAGAATAGTGCTAATATTTGCATCTTTCCTACCTACTAAACTATGCTTATGCTAGGATACTTTACTTCATCCATCTCCTTTTTCTCCAAGAAAAATAAACCATGCTGGGTAATGGTCAGTTTTATCAAAATACACTTGTCTATTGTAAGGGAAATACCTTCATCCACCCTAAACTGGCAGCAACATGCCTAGAAAATTACAGACCTTGCTTGTGAAAATGATGAAGTTTAGTCTAGGTACAGCAAATAAAGTTTTGCTAACACAGACTTCTACTGATTTCATGTTTCCATGCTTCAAGTACTTGTGATTCCTTAGCTATAGGGGAAAAAAAAGGGTATGATTATTTGTTATGTATAAATGCATTTGAACTCTGTGTTTTGGTTATTGCTCTATAAGGATGGATTATAATCAGTGGCCAGTAACACTTTTTTTGGAAGCAAAGAAGTTTTCAGACCCTCAATTAATATTTCTTGGGAAAACTGTTTGCCTGAATAGTAGTTAAATGGTCAGGTAAAAGTATTACCTTTTGGGGCATGCACCTATAGGGGTGTGCAACTGGTTTTAGTTACGTGTGGCAGCTTGATTCTACAAGCCCAGCACTCATAGGATCCAGCTGGTTTTTTGGTTTGGTTTGATTTGGTTTGGTTTGGTTTTCCCCCCACACTAAGGGGACTGGAGCACCAGGCCCTGTGACTATGTAGTTATATTTAAATACTCCCCAAAGTCATGGCCAGGCTACTTACCAAACACTTTCTGAGAGGCTGGATGCATGAGTAGGCTGAATTTCAGAATTTGTCATGTCCTTTAAAAATCCATTTTTGTTTGTTCTTAGTCTAAATCTTGTTTTGAAAAATCTTCAATTTCAGGATAAGGAGTAACAGTTGAAAGGGATGTGCTTGATGTTTGGCTTGGCTGTTGCCTTCTACCTGTTCCCAGGATCACAGAGCTGATGGTAGTGAAGCCATGGGAAAAAAGCATAGAGAAAGATTATGTGCGTCAGCAACACTTTCTTACACTATCAAGAGTACAGTTATCTGTTCCAACAAAATAAAGTGATTTATATTTTGATGTCCTTGAATTTCTACACAAACAGGCAAAGTCAGTTTATTCCCTTGTACATTTATTTGCATACTTCTGAAACAGTGTCATTCTGGTTATACATTTCATAACTTTACTGTAAGAGGACATGAACTCCCATCAACTCCTTTCTTTCTAACCTTTCTCAGCTCCTTTGAGTGCTAATGTACCATGACTGTGCTATTACCCAGTTGTGAAGTCTGTGTGCTTTGGAAGGAAGAACGGGCCACTTTTCTGGATAGTTTTGTAAAATACTTTGTTGCCTTTTAATAACTGCTAACAGCATGCTTTAGCCCTCTATAGCAAGAGTAACACTAAGGGATACTGTTGCCCAATCCCTTAAAATGGTGATGCCAATTTTCTGCCAATCGCACCCCCTTCGCCCCCCACACACACCCCTGGTCCTTTGAAAATAATTATGGGTGGTTTTGTACATGAGGGAGAAGATATTCAGAAATCATAGACTCTGAAAATACTTCTTAAGTAAAGATTACTTGCCTGAGTGAATATTGCACCCGCAGATTTCCAGAGAATTCCAGATTAAATAAATTTGGATTATAGTTATGCAACTTTGTGCATATTCGGTAGTTCTTTTATTATTATTTTCTTAATTATTTCAAATATATACTGAAACAATGTCAATGTTACTAGCTTGTACATTCTTATAAGGTAGAGGAACAAAGTTGAGGGAAATCTGGAGCATGCCTTAATTCCAGTATAACATTTTTTGCTAAAGACTTGGATGTTTTTCTACGTTTCGATCATTTCTTCCCAAAATTTGTGTTGCAAGTGGCAAGTTCAGTCCCTCTGTGGTCCAGAAGCAGACTGGTACGGGAGTGTTTTGGAGAAAACACCCAGCCAAGGTCCTGTAGACTGAAGAGGGAAACTGTTCTTCAACTGACAGTTGTACCCCAAAAAAGGCCGTTTGGGGAACACCCCTTCATTCAGCACCGTGTTCTCACGCGGGTCGGTGTTTTGAGGCCCGGCCGGGGTCGGCTGTCCCAGGCCAGGCACCCCCACCCCGGCAGAGCTTAGGCGGTGAAGGGGGGAGCCTCCGGAGCCGCCTCCCGGTGGGCTCTGCGCCTTGGCCTTCTGCCGATTCTGCCTTTGTTAAAGGGAGAGCAGCAGCTCCTGCGCTTCCCCCCGACACACAGCCGCGAAGGGCGTGCTGCCACCCGCTGGCCGCGCTAGCGCCCGCCCGCTGCTGCCTCAGCGGCCCCGGGCCTGCGGCTGTCGGCGGGCAGCGTGGGGAGCAAGTGGAACGGGGGTGGTAGAAGCGGGGAAGGCAACAGTTCCCGCGGTCCCTTAGGCGACCTTCTGAGAGGCAGGTGTCAGCAAATGGCTTCTAAATAATGGTTTTCAGGTTGGGAGGGTGGGGGTGGTGGATGTTTTGTTTTGACGGGAAATGCTATCCCGACTCTAAAACTGTCATTTGTTTAAAGTAAAAAGCCTAATAGAATATAACAAATCTTAGTTTAGGAAAAAAAAAAAAAAAAAGAGGCCATAAAGCAACAGAGCCAAGTGTTTTCAAGCAGTAGCTGATTTCTCTACCCTTCTTGCCTATGAAAAGAGCATGTAAATACCTAAGAATCATCAAAAACAATGTATTTTTTTCTCCCTCCCCCCCCCTTTTTTTTAAGGTATTTTGTAAAGCACCCATCTGACCTGCATGGATAGCCATGATTAGGCTCTTTCAGGATATTTCTGTGCAAGAAGAGACCAATGATAGAATTCAGTACTTCTTTGATGCAATATTTACAGAAACTTTGCAGAGGTCTATTTGCCCAAACACAGCAGGACTCCAACAGAGGAGACTTTTTTTGTCTGGTCTGTTTTTTCCAACTCTCTTTCTTTCCAGGTAGCATTCTGTTTGAGAATCTATTAATTTACTTATTTTTTTTCCCTAGGCAGGATACTCCAGACTCTCTTTCTGTTTGTTTCTCACTGCTCTTGGAGGCTGTTCCCCAGCAAAACAATCCCAGGCATTCAGCTTTCCCCTCTGCCCTACAATTCATTTGGCTACTTGTCTTTGTTTCAGATGGCCTTTGCATCTGCTTTAGGTAGTAACTCTTTTTTCTCTAGATTTTTTTTTCCTTGAGAAGAGAGCTAACTTCCTCTGTCATTTATGTTGACATCAGGACAGTTTTCCTAACAGCAGGGGGAACACAGTCCTGGAGTAGATAGCCAAGAGATTTTTATAGAGTCCCCATCACTGCAGCCTTTTAAGCTGCACAAATATTTATCAGGAATGACACAAGTACTGTTACCCTGACTCAGGGCAGTGTGATAGTCTAGATGATCTCATGTTTACTTCCAGTCCTGTTTTATTGGATTTCTAGGATATAGACACCCTATAAATAGCCTCAGGATTATTACTGCTGAAAGGGAAAAATAGAGTCTTTTCTTTCTGTCTATTTATTTGTACAAAATAAAGCCTACAAAACTGTGATTATGAATTGTCACTTACTGTTTGGGATAAGCTATTGGTGCAATTCTTACTAGTGCAAAACATTTGCTGATGTAATTTGTGTGTACACAAGATCACTGGGGAGATAAAGAGACATTTGGGGAAATAGAGCCATCACAGAGGAAAATCTTCCCTGCTTTTTTCAGTGTACCCCTTCAGTTGAAGTTTTATGTGCATAAAATGAGGAAGATTTGCCCTCAGAACAGGCTGACTGCTTTCAAGGAGAATTATCATCTATCTGCATTATTTAGACAGCGTCTGGGAAACTCACTGGAGCCTCAGGCTCCCATTGTGCTAGACATTGTGTAGATGAGTAATTAATGGTGGGCCTCCCTCTGTTTTGTTTAATGTATATATTGTACATACACAGTGTATTGGGGAAGATTGCCAGTGTGGGGAGTCAGATGGAAGGAAGGCAATCCTGCAGCCCCATGAACTGCGTGGCTGACAAGCAGCAGCTTCAGCTTGCCAGTGGCCTGACTGATGGACGCTGCAGGCAGGTTCAGCATTTAAAGAAGAACTGAAAAGTACCAACCTTCCATATTTTGGTAGGCTCACATGGAGGGGGAGAGCAGAAAAAGCAACATGTGCTGAAGAAAGAGGAGAGTAACTCTTTCAATATATTTTTGGAAGAATATTTTTTCAGACATACTGCTTAGATGCAGCTATTAATTTCAGAAAGATTAAGTTTCACAACAGAGTACAAAACTCTTGGCACTGGAAATTTAGGCAGTTTCATGTGCCTACAAGAGAGGTTGAATAAAACCTTCTCCCAGTCAGAGGCATCATGGCTCAAACACCACATCCACTGGCACAGACTCTCATGGATGGCTGGATTGTGGGGCAGAGGGAGGACAAGTGGGTATCTCCAAGAACCTTGTTGTAGAAAGCACTACCATGATAGCAGACAATTTATATGGCTAAATAATAATAATAGCTTGCAAAAAAAATTACTGTCAAGTGATTTCCACAAAAAGAAAAATAGCTTCATGCTATTCTGCTGAGTGCTCATGGACACAAAATAAAATGGTGACTTAATATTCATGTGAATGTTACATTTCCATTAGTGAAGTGGGAGACCACAAAATCATATACAAGTGAAAAGTGTACTTTCAGTTAAACTGCTGTTTAAGCAAATGAGGCAATTATGGCAAATGAACATGTTTTTAATTTCATCTGTTGCATTTAATCATATAATAAGGGAATGTTTCTGGTGGTCTCACTTCATTCCTACACACTTCACCTTCGAGAGACATTTTGCTGACTTGTAAAATCTTCTGAGGCTGCAGAAGTAGATTTTGTAAAGGTGAATAATTCCAAAGGTGGATATTCAAAGAGCTGCTGTCATCTCTCAAAAGCAGCTGCCATGGAAGTGGATCAATGAGCTAAGATTCAGTCTACTACCTTATGGTGACCAAGACAAAGCAAACCATTTCCTCAGCTGAAGTTGTAGAAGGGTCTAGAGGAAGCCTCAGAAGTTAATCCTCCTAGAGGTATCTTTTTCTTACACTCTCCAGTGAGCTGAAAAGGCCTTTCATTTCTGATACAAAGCATTATGAGTTTGCTTGCTAACAAGAACTCCTTCTGTCCTACCTAACTTGGACCTGGTGAGAGATCCCTTGGTTACACCATAGTTTGGCCTCTGATTTACCTTTCCCAGCTGATGTATCTACCCAACAGCTTCCTCTGCAATCATTTCATGAGATGTCCCTCTTTGTGGCAAAACAACCTTCTTTTGCTTTGTTTAGAAATGCATAAGCACAACAAATGTGCTAAACATGTAAGTGTATCGCAGTGTTGTAAATTGCACTGATACGATTTATTGATTGGGGAAAGATCAGATGGCTTGAAAGTCAGTGGTTGGCTGTCAAGTTGTTAATTGAACATTTGCTGAAAAATGCCTATGGGTAAGTGATCTAGATATCCTTATGCGAGAGTCAAGCTTAAAACCAGCAATTGTCTGCCACCCTCCTGTGCTGGCTATACTTAAAGAAATAAAGAATTTAAAACCCACGCATGCCAAAACATTCACCTGCAGACATCCTTACGTGACCAATCCTTTAGGCTGATAATACTGAAATAATCTGACAACCCAATTTAATGTCTTGTTGATTTTAGTTTTTTACTTTTAATTGGGGAAAAGAAAGCTGATCATTCACTTTCTCACTTATGAAAGCTGCCTATAATTAATTTTGATTTGCTTTTTCAATGTGCAAGTTCAACTTTGTAAACACCTTGTAACCAACTTTGCATGCACACACACATTGAATTAATGTATTACTTTAAACAGATATCTTGCCTCCAGTTGTGTCAAGAGTTAGGGCCAGGCCAACCACCAGCCCAATGAAAGATATTCTCTATTATCCCCTTTTCCCCCACTCCAGGGAGGAAAGGGGGAAATTAACAGAGAGAGAGAAACTTGCAAAATGGAAATAAAACTTAAACTAATGAAAATAATGACAAGGAAATTAAGTATATATATACACACACAAAATAAACAAATACCAGAACCAAACCTGCCTTGATGGTAACTGATGTATGTCACCACTGATGCTGTAGCAGGACTTCAGCAGCAGCCAGGACTCAGACTCAGAGGCTGAATCCTGAAACTCAGGAACTCTTGAACTGAGATAGAAAGCAGAACAAGTAGAGTCCTAGAGGAACAGAGCTGGGCTGCTGAGCTTCACATGGCTCAGGTGCTCAACCTTCTGAGAGAGAGGAGACCCAGACCTCTCCTTCTATATATACTAGTTGTTAATTAGGTGCTAATTATCACAGTACCACAGTATGTGAGGGGTTGGAAGGGCCCTAGAAAGATCACCTATACCAGGTCACACAGGAATATGTCCAGGCAGGTCTGCAATGTCTCCAGAGAATTAGCTCAGTTAAGCACCTGTTTTGCTTGGGTCTTAGGTCTCATGCAAGAGACCCCAAGGTCCACACTCAATACCAAAGCTTCAAGAACTGAATATGACATACACAGCATGGAATACCTTATTTTGACTTAAACAAGAACAAGTTGGATTTCAGTAATTTAGAAATTCAGAAAGTTCAGTAATTTAGCTTCTCTGGACAGCATAAACCCCTAATGCCAGCATGGGCTCCATACTGTGTGGGCTGTTCATTCAATAAAAACATTCAACTGATTTTAAAAGAAGTGTTCAAGACATGTTTAATATCTCTTATGTTCATTTGTGTGTAGCTCTGCTATTCATGATCACAAGATATGATGTATTTCCATTAGAAAATAACTGTCCCTCTGCACTTGCTCTACTAAGACTCTGGAGAACTAGTGTACACTTGGCCCCTCTCTTTTAGATGGCCAAGATGAATATATGCATTTGATAGCTTGCCTTTCTGGATACATTTTGGAATTTATCAGAAAACTTCAGGAAACATTTTTAGTATTGTGGAGCAAAACCCTGATGATTTTGATAAAAATCAGAAAGCTGAAAGAAAGTTGTACTTTAAATTGCCTATTGCTCTTGGAGTGCTATGTGGTAGCTGTGGTACAGACACTTAGCCAGCAGGGGAAGCTGAGGGGGGGAGCAAAGGGAGACATTTTATTTTTTCCCTCTCCTTCCACTCAGAAGATCTGTCAGTGATGGCAGAGAAAAAAGAAAGACACCAGCTGTTGGGTCATTGTTTCAGAAAGGGCAGAATTACAGGGTGTTTAGAACAGGGATTAAAAACTGAAGCCCATAGTATCCTTAGTGTGGTGATTGAAGATGCTGAGCAGCAGGGATGTAATTCATCAGTGCTTTCTTTAAAGCCTTTCCCTTGTATCTGTTTTCATCTATACTGATCTTCGCATTCCATAAAAATGACAGTGATTATTAGATTAGGTGTTTTTTTGACTCCTGCACTCTCCCAACCCCAATATCAGTCCTGCCTCTTTTGCCTCTCAGTTCCCAGTCTACCAAATCTCATGCATTAACCATCAGATTTGTATACTTGCTCCTGCCTGACACTTCTCTCCTTTTGCCTCACACCTCGCCCATTTTTGCTGTGGGGTCTTCTGCTCCAACTAGCTGATTGACAAACCCTGGTTTTATGGATCAGATATAGGAAAATGTGTCAGAACAGTGAGGAAAGGCTGAAGGATCATAAGGTAGAGAGTCATCAAAGATACTTAGGTGTGTGGGGTACATGCCCCTGTTGCAGGGCAGCATGAGGGCTGCTGCCTCACAACATGACCAGATGCACCAGTCTGATTCCCCCCCCACACACACACACATTATCCAGTATCAGCCATTACTGTCTTATGCACAGGCACTGAGTAATACTAACAGGTATGCATCTCTCCTCTTCAGCTTCATCGCTGCTTCCCTACAGCAGCCTGCCTAGCCCTACCAGGTTAGCAAACCCCAAAGCAGCTTCTTCAAACTTCAGGTTTGGCTCTACACATGAAAGCTAAACACTGAGTGACCAGCTCCACATAGAAAGGCAAACCAACTATTGAGCAGCCTCTTTTCCTGCTCCCCAGTTTCTATCCAAAACCTTAGCCTTGGAGATTGGAGAAGACAAAGAGCTCAGGGTCCTGGGTCTGGCAGCATGCAATCTTGTATAGCTTTTCGAATCAGCATCAAACTGCTTTTGCTTTTTTCCTTTCCAAACTACAAGAGTGGAGTGAGACTTACAGAGATTATCATCTTTCCCTTTTAAAGCTTTTCAGGAAAGGAAAGTGAGTGGAAAAGGAGTGTCTTTCTCTGACAATCCCAGAGAAAGGAGACTGGATGCAGAGGGGAGAATTGGGCTCGTGGGGGTGTGAACAAATGGCTCTGTCCTCCCATGCCAAGGGCAGCCTGCTCTGGAGGGGACTAGGGGAGCATTCCACCTCCTACACAGCCCTACCCTGGGGACCAGGAGTCAGGAAAATAACCAGGACACTGTCATGATGTGTTTCCCATTAAACATCTCAAAAATTTCAGCACTGTCTTGAGCTTCTGAATTCATTCTGCAACTTGCTTTATGCTTACTAAAATTAAAAAAACAAAACAACAAACAACTCAAAACAAAAACAAAACCACCACAAGGGCTAGCAAAGTTGTGCAATCTTATTTACAAATAATGTAGCCAAAGTCTCATTTCACTAAACACAGCAACGAAAATCTTCCTGCTGCTCTTCTCTGCCTTATTTATGGAGCTGTACCTAACCCTTGCTAACCATTTCTCCATCCACTGTGTTTGCTATATATCCCAAACACAGTAACATGTGTTTGTAGAGTGGTAAGTTTCTTTGTTTCTGACTTTCTCTATGGAGAGCATAATTTGGTCAGACTACTGTGCCCTTTAGAAGACCATCTCTGAACCCTTCCAGAGTAAAACTGTGGATCTCTTTAGCCGGATGCACAGTGAATTTCTGAGTTATACAGTTTAGTCTCATTGAATATATATATGTTCTTGATTTTATTCTGGTGCTAGTACTTTAATCAGGATGTCACATGGTATCAATGCTTAACAGAAATCTGAAAGACATTGTTTTGTCAACAGTTACCTTTATTGAACAAAATGAATAATCAAAATTCTTATCTCATGTAAGTACTAGGAAGTTTATTTAACTTGTTTTGCATAAAGTCATGTTGACTGGTAGTAGTTATGTTATTTCCTTATGGACGAGGTCCCATATCAGCTGTTCCATTCTTTCATGTGCAAGGAAGGTCAAGTTAACTCATCTATAGTTACCCTGGTCATCCTGTTTACACTGTTGAAATATCAACAGGGCATTAGGTTTTTCCAGGCCTCCTGGGCTTCTCCAGTATGCCAAAGCTTTTTGCCAAAGAGCAGCAGTATGAGATTCTCTTTAAAAGCTTTAAATCAACTTATCTGGACCTGCCAATTAAAAATATTAATAGATGCTCTTTGCCATCCACTTAAGAGAATGTCAGAAGAGATGATACTTTGGCAATGCAGAGTCTATTTTGCTTTCTAAAAGCAAAACAGAAGTATTCAATGAATGCATTTTTTTCCTCCCCACAGCTAGCAATGGAACCATGTCATCAGTAGTATTTCTGAGTAGTCCTACAGAAATTCAGACTAAAACAAAGGTACATTCCTATTGTCTTTATCCCTACATTTTCCTAGTTATATTTATTTTGCATAAAAATATACTGCATTTATTAATGTATGAAATTATTAGTTTATATGACAGCTGGCTTTCAGTTTTTCTTACCCACAATTGTTAGATATAATTGTATTTTAAGTGTTCTATTAGAATATGTGTATACACTAATACACTGAGGCACTGCTGTATGCTCTAATTATAATACACATACTAATCAGCACTGAATCCTGCATGCATATCTTTAATTAGAGTGCTGCCATGTACTTGGCAAATGATAGTTTGGAGTTTAGTGAGCAATCACTTTCACAAGTCAGAAGGAAGGGTGACATTCTTCTTTGTGATAGAAATTTCAGTCTTTAAGTTTTAGAGGATCCAGGGCATTGTAGGGAAGATGGAGCAAGAGCTTTAGCACATATCATTGTATTAGAAGCCTTGTTCTAGAGGCAATATTTCTTTCTTTATAGATATTTGTTCTTGGTCACAAAAGTTACACGGGGTGGAAATCATCTCACCTTACTTGATAACATAGATATCCACATCTAAGCTAGTGATTTCCTAAGGTGACTATGCCTCTGCCCATAGAGAAAAGCAGACATTTTAAAGCTCAGTGACTCTGACCTATTTTAGATGCCTACATTAGGATGGTATGAATCATGCTATAAAGTGCTTTTTCTCCTTTTTTTTTTTTTTTTTCCTTCAGACAATGAAAAGAGCCTGGGGTGATTAGTCCTGATCCAGATCTTTGCACTACAGACTTCTACATCTGGCCATCCATACTGCATTTTTCTTTCTTAACTGAAAAAAAAAAAGTAATTGGTTATATAATCATGAGGGGGAAAAAAAGCAGCTGAGGCCTCTGAATCTTCAAGATACAAAATTATTTAAAACCACTCATTACCAAAAATGCAAGCTAGACTATGATTTTATGAGGACCCTTTTTATTATTTTTAGTTAAATTTGTTAAAAGAATTTAAAGTTCTTAACAGCTTTTCCCAGAAATGAGGACTGTATGTAGATATTTAAGGTCACTGTATGTCGAATGAATCAGACTAAATAAATCAAGACAGCATTCTCAATTCATGTAATAAATAAATCCATTTAATACATTTTTATTTGGTTTATCAAATTTTTTGTTTGTTTTACTACACTTGAAAGTGTTAATCTTCAAGTTTTTAAGGATTTAAAATGTGTTCCAAACTTAAAGTTTAAAATGAATTTGTTTCTTCCTACAATAAAACCATAATGGCATGGATGAGCCATAACAGAGCTATCTGAAGAGATATGGTGAAGCTGATGTCAAATAAATCATCTTAACCTACCAATCAACTTGGCAAAAGATTTCAACATGCTGACTTGGTGCAAATAACTGGCTGGGTGCACAGATTGCTTCAAAAATACTTTGGCTAGTGGGTGAAGAATTTCTTTTGCATTAGAATTCATTCTTGGACTCGCTGAAATGCTTTTGATAATCATCAGTGCATCTACTAAGGCTCTAAATTGAACAACAATGATGATCTTCCTGGATCATCAAGTAGGAGACCTCTAGAAATGATAACATGTTGCAAACAATGTAGGAAATACCTTTCCTATTGGTGATATTTGTTTCTCTGCTCTTGGGATTGAAAAACACTTCAAAGAAAATAATTTCTTAAGACATTTGCAATACTGACCAGTTTCCCTCTCTTTTATGCAGTCTATGTCAACAAAACCTGTGGATGAGCCAAAACTTCCTTCTTGCGTGTCACCATAGATAGAAAATCAGGACATGTAGGCCTTAAAATGAGTGCCCCAAAGGCTTTACTATGCACAGCATCTGAGGTTCTTGTTGTGAATGTATTGTAAACAACCAAGGACTTCAAGCAAGCAACACGTCTTAAGACATATATCATTTGATACAAATTATGCAGCTATGCCAAACACTTGAATACCTCTGGTATCTTCTGAAGAACAAAGCATTATGCCAAAGGCTGCCAACCTAGCCAAGTGGTGGTCTCAAACACAACTGAATTTGAGGCACTTATAAAGTATAGAATTCTTTTGCTTATAGAGCAGGCTACTGACTCCTGATTGTCTTGGTATTGGCTGTACTTACACTGGAGCCTTCCTGTGCTAATCTGGTTATGAGCATACTGCCTCATCCAATGAGGATGGTAAGAACTAACACATTTAAGAGTTAATACAGGGCTGTGTCTTGTAAAGACACATTCCTTTCTATCTAATATACAGCATTTCTACCATAACAGATGCTTTGTCAAAGCTTACAAAACACATATGCATCATGATTTTGTACATAGTCTTCAAGAAGACTTTTGCACATCTGTGTGGCCTCCAGGATTAGCTGGAGTGCTTTCATAGTTAGGAACATTCAAGAAGTATTACGTGCATCATGGTATCTGATCACTTTTGGCTCCTTGACCTAAAAGACATACACCTAACTGAGTTGAATGTGGGTAAACTTCAGCATAAATTCACAGCAGTTCTTGAATTTATGTTTCCTGGTAGATAGCAAGATACCCATCTACCTGTGACTCTATAACACATATTGCCTCCACACTAATGTCATCTTCCTTGAATCGCTAACTTCACTATTGATTAATGAAAGCTGATACTGATTTTGCTTTTCTGAATAACCCACAGTAAAAGGAAAGCACATAACTTTGGACTTGAATGCTAAGGTGAATCAAATTGCAAGACCTCAGTCCCACTTCTTGTGAATGTAAATCCAACACTCAGATAAAGTTTGCTGAATAGCCCTCNTCTTAGAAATTCACTGTCTGCGTGCCTAGTGCTTTTGTTTTTTGTTTATTGCTGTCCCTGAACAGAGCCAGTCTAGTGAGGGCTGTGGGGGAGAGAAGGCATTTTGAGAAGTCTTCTCAAAAAGATTGTTCTTTTGACCCTAGCTTCTGGTCAAACCAGGACAATTTATAACCTTTCTCTTTGTAACCTTTCTCTCCCGTTCTACCATTTACCTCAGTCATACATATCCAATGGGACAAGCCTAGGTGGCCTAATAAGTAGAAGGCAAATTTATTTTAGCAGCAGGTGCAGGATAGAAAAAATGATAGAATTAATTTTCTGGCTTATTTTTATTACGCCTTCAGCTTTAGACAGACTTGGTATAGAATAAATCACCCAACTCTGACTACACAAGTATTTTAGTAACTGCAGAGATTCATAGCATTTTTTTACCTTTGGTGACTGCAGAATCCTGTTTATTTGACAGATGACTTTATACTGACCTAGAGGTGTTAGAAAAGAAATCCTCAGGCAAAGATAGTACTCTGTTTTGGAATGGATATTGCACAATTAAAGAAAGAGCCCTATTTTATGATTCTTGGCACAGAGGCTATTTCTTGGGCAATGACTGCCTGTTCCTTTTTATCTTTCCTCCCCATGGCACCTTGCAGCAACCATGGCCACAGGTGCCTGCCCTGGATGAACACCTGCTCAATCTACACAAGGAGGAAAGGAAAGCAAGGGGTGGCATGTTTACTGATTCTGTGTGCACAACACAACAGAGTGATAAAAAGATGGAGAAATGGACAGAAAGTTAACTTTAGCATGATAAGAGGAGACAGAGTAGAGGAAAATGGTCATGCCCCCACAGGAACAGCTTTTGCAGGAGACAGAGAGCAGGTAAGTCTAAATAAACTCATCATCTGCCCAAAAGGATAGTGTATTTCTACAGTTCCATAGAATGTTTTCCTTTGCTCTCTTGCCCTAATTTATATCTTCTGAAATGAATTTCATAACATTGCTTGATTATATAAAAAGTTTTGCATAACTCAATAAAATCCCTGTGAATGATATATTAAAACTCTTCACCTGTACAAAGTTCCTGCCCTAGTAGTACATCCATTTTGCTGACAAATGTGCCCTCATTTCACATTTGAATTACAGGGCATGCCTGACTGTTGCCTTCCTGATCAGATGGAGGAGTGCACCAGCACTACTTTTTTCACTACTCAAAATGTCTCAACGTTTCTCTGTTTATTTACTTTACTGTGAAAGATCTGCATAACACTGGACAAATAATTCTCATAAGGCAGATATTACCAATCAAGCATTCAGTTTTTGAGCGTTCCTAATGCACAATATAAAATCACCCCCCTGGTTTTGTACAAATGAGCCTTTCTTTAGTTAAGTATCCAGTGAAAGGTTAAATAAACAAGGGAAACATGGGTATATGAGTATGCTAAGTCATTTGAACACAGAATAATCATAGCACTATTGTTTTCTATATTTGCCCTTAAAGAAAAAAAACACACAAAAAACCCCAACAAATAGCCCAGTGTTTCTAAAAATGTGAGTTTCTTGTATCTACCCATCATATCATTCTCACATCAGTAAGCCTTTCCTGGGTGATCATCTGTCTGCTACATCATAGAAAACTTCTGCCTTCTGTTAGGTATGATCTGAAGTGCAAACAGCCTTACTGGTCATATTAGTGACCTAAACAAAATTAGCTACCTTCAAATACTTAAACTCATCAATAAATCCCTGTCCATTGCCAACTCATACAAGCCAGACAGTTTTGTAGTTGTTCCACATAACTCCCTCACAACAATCCTGACCTTTTCTTGCTGTGGATTTCTCTCTGCAGAAATGGTTACCAAATGAGAGTGGTGAGCCTTCAGGTGAAAACAGATGAGTACATTTCTCTGTGCCAGGAGAAATCCATGTGACATGTCCCATTCTTCCTGTTGCAAGGCAATTTCTCCATTTATGGCTCTTGGAAGTTAATATTCCTAAACCCTGCTGAAATTGCTGGCTGCCCCTGTTCTGCATCACTACTGAGCCTCATCATTTCATGCATTACTTTAAGTCAGTCGTCTCTGCTGAGCTTCAGCTATGTACAATGTTCCTGTCCCTAAAGATATGCAAACATTGCTAGGAATCTCCTAGTGGTCTTCAGTACTTCTTGCCTAATGCCCAACAGTCCTTGGAAAATGGAGTTCACTTGGACTGTTGTGAGAAAACGAAGGAAATCATGGGAAATACACCACTAGCTTCTGGTGAGATCTATCCCAATGAACAGCATGGATAAAACCAGAGGGGCAAAGCAATAAACCATGGAATCTTCCAAGAATGCAAAGCAGCAGTGTTGTAACAGCTGTGTAGATACAGCAATTCCATAGCACTGTGTAGGCATGATTACTCCAAATGCAGATTGCACCACTGAGGATAAACAAAACACTCTGGACATACTGCTGCCTGGTTTAGAGGACTTCTTCTGGATATAGATGTCCACAGCAAATTTCAGTCATATGTAGTTTTTAGATCTCTTTGTTAAGCTTCATGCTCCTTTGTACTGGAGGGTGGACTACAGAATTACTTCTGAGGTAATACAAAAGTAGATGACAAAGACTAGGTCTTTGCTGCTAAAAAAATGCAGTATTTTTACAGAAAAATCACTAATATATGTGAGATATGCTGAACTGGAAACACAGCCAAGTGCTGGATACTTAAATTTCACTGCATACTTAGTTCAGCAAGCCCAACCCTGCCCTCTTGCCCAGGACTGACCTTGGAAAATTCACATCACTACAAAATTAAAACACCTTACCTTAACTATGTTTTTTAGCACAGGAGAGCTGTCACATGTTGGTTTGCCTGAGGTTAAAAAAAATAAATTAGTTAATCTTTTTAGCGGTTAAGTCCTAATCGATAGTCATCTCCATTAGAGTATCCCTGCAAATCGTGTGTTACCTATGTTCTTCTGTGTATTCACTATTGCATTAGAACATGATTAGTAACTGTGGTAGAGAGACACCAGAGCATTAGTGTGGCTGCAGGTGGCTTGGTGCAGGACCAGTCTTGAGAATGGCATAATATAAAATAAGGTAGATGTGAATTTAAACAGACACAGAGGTTGGTGTACAGTAAGTACCCCTGGCAGCTGTACAAATGGCCAATGAGGTGCATTGCCTTGCATCCTTTTTACACTCACAAAAGCCTGAGGGGAAAGTCCCTTATTGTGGCACAAAACTGGTACAGCTTATTTTGCACTGGTGTATGTCACATAGGTAAAGCAGTTTTCTTGCTCATACAGGCTCTCCCTGTCTTAACAAGGCTTTCTAGGAGGGCTTTTCTGACAAATGTTTCCTGGCATGGATTTGGCCCTAAATTTGTACCAGAGCAAACTTTTATGTGTACACTTCTGTGACAGAGTAGGAATGTTTTTTCCCATTTGTTGTGGACATATTACTGACAGGTTGAAAATGAAAGAAGTCCTCCTATACCAAGAAGGTACAGAACATGGACAGGCACTACAGTAACTATGTAACTGGCTTCACAGCTAATTAAATTTACCTCAGTGCAGCTTTCCCCTGTAGACAAACCCAGTAGTGCCAACCCCATCAATCATTGCCTCACTCACCTCCCTGACCTATCTTTAAAACTAGATAAAAAGCTGATCAACTCCTCTCCATTTCAATTTTGTGCTCCACAGCCTGAAGATCTTTTTAAGTCCTAGCTTTTGGCATGATGCCTTCCAGTCACTGGTCAGATTCAGCAGTGGCAGCTGCTAGCAGAAAATCCTCCTATTCAAGTGATGACCTTATGTGCTCCAAATGCTGCTTTCTCATTCTGCCTGAATCTTCTCTCCATGTTCGGTGCCTGCACTAACACCATGATGTAGATGGATAAGTTGCAAGTGTTGTGGAGAGAAAGGTATTATCTAGAAGGTAGAAGATTTTACACATTAAATACAAAATAATGGTGAGGCAGCCTTTTTACTAAAATAAATTAACAACATTTCACACATAGCATCCAAATTTTATTTTGAAGTCAATGCCACAGTACCCATCCTGATTCCCTTATGAAAGACCCACTGTAAAATCCTGTAATGCCTTGTGAATAATTTTAGTGATTCACTCCCATGCAAATCTCTTATTTTCCAATGCAGATATTGCATAAGGGTAGCACAGTGCTCTTAAACATGAACAAGACATAAACCAATTTCATTCAGATTATGTTTGTGTCATAAATAAGGCTCTGTATCCACTCAGTTCAAATCGGCCTCCTTAAGCAGGCTTGCACTCGTTAAATCCTGTCTATGACCTCAGGCAGCCTGTTCTAAATGCAAGACTCTTGCATGTGAAGAGAGGAGCCTGGAAAATAACACTGAACTGAGCTAAGGCTAAATCTATTTAGATTCATTACATCTATAAGCAGGCTGTCCTTGTAAACAACACTTATTTACATATATTTTAAGAACTGTCAGTTTTGCATATGGAAAACAGAATCACGAGAATATGAAAAATTCATTCAGGGTGAGGTGACCCACAGCTACCAGAAAAAATGGCTAGTTATCCCTTCCTATTTTACAGAAAATACACAGTACATGCATGCCTACCAAAATCACTCCATTTCTTCCATCTCTTTTTTTCCCCATCATTCATTTTTTGGTTTTCTGCTCGTTGTACTAGCTTGAGGACATTTTACATGTGCAGTACTCTGTGTGTGCATATGTCTGAAATGACTACGATCACTAAGTTTCAAGTCAGTATTCAAGCATATTTAGATGCTTTTTATTTTATTTTATTTTAAGACCTTTAGGGAGTTTCCAGCAGCACAAAGTATGGAAAAGTAAAAAAAAACAAACCAGTAACTGTTTTTAAACAAATGTCTTCAGATAGTTTTCCTCAATAAAACATACCTGTACAAATCATAGAATAGCTTGAGTTGGAAGAGACTTTAAAGATCATCTAGCTCCAAGCCCCTTGCCATGGACAGGGAGTCACCCACTAAACCAGGTTGCTCAGGGCCTCTCCAACCTGGCCTTGAACACTGCCAGGGTAAAAATTTTTCTGGATGCTAACCTGGTTTTAGTCCTGTTTGAAAAGGCTCAGTTGTGTCAGCTCTTACATTTTTAAATGCAGGGTTTTTTTTCCTACTTCAGGCTTTGCTTAGGAGCCCCAACAAGGTGTTACAGCTAGAAATCTTCTGTGGTTCAGCTGCCACAATTAAGGGATTTGACTCATGCTCACATAGGACTCTGACTCAGGAGCAAGAACAGCTTATCCTGGCATGGCCGTAATGATTCCTGCTCACAGTCATTTATTTTGGTCTAGCTTTCTCCTCTCATTTACTCACTGCACTGCAAGATGGGCCAGGCTTTTTGAGAAGCAGCCATAACCCCAAAGTTTTTAGACCTGTCAAAATAAACCAGTACTGATACGTGGTTCCTTAATTCACTGCCATTAACAACTTCATTCATAACTTAGTCACCCTGCAGTAAAGGTGGGGATGAAGAACTGCATCTGGGAAATAATCTCCTTGCCCAGCATTGGTCACTCTTGCTCCCCAGTTTAAGACTTCAGCTTGTGGTCTTCCAGGTCTGTCTGTGGTGTCTGAAATTACTATCATCCATAGCCATGCATTGGCAGGTTGTCTGAACCAAGCCAGTTTTACCTTAGAGAGATTAAAAGAGGTAATGGGGGAAAACAGAGGAGTGCCTCACCTGAGAGGATACTGAGGATCTAGGAGATTAAAACATTATCAGAGTGTGCTGCTGTTTGCAAAACAAAGCCCATTATAAGCAGTCATGACCTGTGCAACAACTGCTCAGCCAGAAAACCCCCTCCCAGCCAGGAGTTAGGTGGATCAAATATAAATCCTCATTGCTGGCAGTCCAAAACCTGACAGTTTAAGTTCACCTGTATCAAAAATTTATGCTGAGCTCACTGAATTTGCTGCAAACTAGCTGAAGATCATTCCCATGTTCTGTACTGCCATCCTCCTGAGCTGCTTGTAACTGTGGTCAGGGAAAACAGGAGGGGTACAGGATCAAACAGCTATGAGTGACAGCCCCTTTAAATGCTACAGTTCACTTGCCATCCCTCTAAATATTCAATTGCAAGAACAGGATCAAATGGACATCACATGACTGTGTAGAGATCCAAAATCACATTGCACAGTTAGTGTGCAAGCTCCTTCCACTGCTTTTGCTAGAGAGTAGAACTGGTATGAAGGACATACTTATACTGGTGCAGATAAACCAGTTTGGATTTTCATGTCCTAAAGGCTGACACACACTTTAAAAATAAGATAATTTTTTGCCAGATTTAATAGGCATACAGTTTGGTTCTAAGTGTAAACTTAGACATCTCAGAATGGATTTGTACAGTCTAGAATTGAGTAACTTGGTAGCTCAGGTAACACTTCTTACTGGGAAAGGTAATATATGAACAAAATGGATTAAATTTCCAGGGAAGATTAACTGGTCGAGACTCTTGTTTTTCAGCAACTAACTAAGAAATAGACCTTTCACACTACTGGTCTTCTTATGAGAACATACCAAACTTCTCAGGAAGAGGATTCATTAGAGCTATTTTGCTGATAAGGCCCTGAAAGAAAAAGAGGTAAGAAAACACATGTGATCACTGTGTGAAGGCAATTTGATTGTTCAGGTCACCACACATGCCATTTGCTTGCCACATGAAATGCTGGAGACCAAGCCTCAGGCTCCTTAATGCTAACTTAATCCTCAGAAGAGAGTTAAGCAAAAGGCTATTTTGCTCATGATCAACAGCAAGCAAACTGCATAAAAGTGCCTTAAAGTAGCGTGCCACCAGGAAACCTGTGGTGATGGATACTGGAACAATTTAAGCAGGTAGGTGCTGCCAGCTGTCAGCTCACCTCTCTGTGGAGGTTACCATGCCTCCAGCAAAAATAGTGTTTGCTTCCCAGGCACAGGAGCCCACAGTCCAGCACAGTAGGTTTCACTGGGGTTGATAGTCATTTAAAGCAGTATGTCAAGCTTGAGGCTGCAGATACACTGACTCTTCTCTCAAGTTTACAAATGGACAAGTTTTTCCAGAAGATCAGAGCAGCCAGCAGGAGCAATATTCTATTCTAAGTCACCCTGACTGTGTTTTTTTTAAAACCATTCTCTTATTTGCTGCTATTTTGCATTTTCAGCAGATATCACATACTTTTTCCAAGTGATACTGTGTTAACAGAGCTAGTACTGTGGCTGTTGGTGTGGCCATACCCAAGCCAGAAGGTAGATCTGGTACTCTGCTTTCAGTGCAACCATATCAATGTGAAGCTGTGCATCTGAGACATAGTTGGAGATATGTTAATAACTTCTTCCCAAGGAATCAGTTGATACAGTGGGAAGTACAACAAGCCTCGTGTCCATTAGACAATGTGTTTTAACTGAGAAACACTAGGGAAATTACCACTGCTCTGGAAAAAAACCCAACCCCACAAGGTTGATGTAGACCATCCATGGTCACTCTATTGGCTAGATAGTGTCCTCTGAGCTAACATATTTAACATGTTTCAGGTGGTTTCTCCCTTAATTCATTATATAAATCGAGTGCTGGAGAGGACCATCACATATTTTTTCACGTTTAGAAGAGAGAGAAATTTTTAGCTTGTGATCCTTACCAGGCATTACTTCAGAAAAACTGATGACAGCATTCCTTAAAACACAGGGAGACAAAAAAATCCCAGACCTTCTTAAAACTACCAGGTAGGTTTCAATCAAATAATGCATTTCAGTTCACTCCAATGGATTGGCAGTCTATGAAGATGAATAAAAGACTCTTCTGGCAGAGGTCCTATTACCTTCAGGAGAAAGGCTCACTCATCAAATTTCAAATGATTACAGAAAGTTGCTGTTACCACATCAAAGGCACAATATCATAACCACTTTAAGTCAGTTTGAAAAGTCATGGCCACTGGTGGAGCAAGCTCTTCCCCCTCACCCTTGGCTGCTTGTGCCTGCTGCCCCTGCCATGCTGGCACACAATGGGACATGGATCATTTTACTAATCTCACTAAATACTGATCTTACCAAAAATAAAAGGTTGTGTTTCAGCTGGCCCAGAGGAGGAGATGTGAATGCATTTTCAGGACAAAATTACCACTTCTGTGAACAATGTAGTCCTTAGATCACCATCCCAACAGAATGACCGAGTAATGACTTTATATTCAAAGAAATCTGGTCTGCCTAGGGATAAAAGTTCTACTGAACACTTTAAAAAACAAACAACTCAGTGTAGCCAAGTTGTTTTTAATAAACCCTGTGCTTTCTAGTATATAACAATTAGAGAACTTGCAAAATTTTCCAAAAATTACAGAATTCTAAATATTCTAATTCCTGGAATATTTATGTCATTGTTCCACAATAATAAATATTATGCCTTCTTTTTACTGTATTACTCAATGAAGGAGATATGTTTTAAATCAGGTATAAGCCTGTGATCATCACTACTGAGCTACTCAGAAATAATAGAGGAGGCTTCAGGCTGACTTTTATACATTTGTGCTGGCTTTGTGCTAATGGGCAGCAATCAGCTTATGCAATTAAAAATTGTTAAACTTTTCTCAGATCAATATTGAGTTCTTAATTATATTGGTAGTTCTTCTGCCTAGAGTATCTGGTGCCAGGAAAGTACTTCTTTACTTTCTTCTGATCAGAGTTTCATGACAGGAGTAGCCATGTTCGGAGTTAAGCTTGTCCTTTTGGCCCAGCATCGGGCTAGCCAAAAATGTATTAAATCAATAATATATTGCTCAAGGGTACCATTACTTCACAAGGAAAATGTTTAAATAGGGTTTAATTACTATTTTACTGTCTGAACACTATTCAGATTCTCATCTATTAGTCATTGTTGTCCTTAATACTATTTGTTCTATGGCTTAGAAACTTCTATGACATAGAGTCTACTTAGGTACGTATGTTTGAGTTAATTTTCCTCACTGTAAAATCTGGCAGTAAAGACATGGGAACAGAGAACATGCCTGTGTCTTCTTGTAAGGATTCTCTGCCATCACAAAAAAACCCATCACAATTCTCAGCTATCACACATTTGAATTTGGTATTCTTCTTCAAAACAGGTTATGTTATTAATCCAACTTAGCCCTATTAGAATATTGTTCCTGAACCTTACTTTTCCAATGGTCCTGATGACTGGTTTCATGAAATAGTGAACCGCCATTGTCCCATTTCACTAGGAAGTCATTTTGTTTTCTATGTGGAACACAATGAATTCTAGTTACAAGACAATTTTAGGTGAAGTTTAGTTACAAAAGAACTGTAACAATAGTTAGACTTAAATTTCTTGACTCAGATGGAAAGATAATGCATTCATCAACAGCTGTTTACCTCTGGAATAAACAACTTATGAGTGGTTCAAAATTGTTCACCCTGTATCAAGTTGCATCTCTGTTGAAAACCAATGCAAATGAGGTGTAGCAACTAATGACATAGGTCTTCTCTTTACTAATATAAGGCTGAATATTTCATTGGTAAATCATAGTATGTCAGGATTGCTGATGATATAATGGGAAATTACACTTCAAATTGAAATTAGTTATTTCCTTTACACTTTCAATCATTTAATAACTAAGCACTTAAACCTTCAAGTGATCATTTGTATTTGATTGTCCTTCCTTTTCAGCACTAGGTAAGAAATAATTAGAAAGCTATCTTCTTTGAGGCTCCTTTCATTTTAAAATAATACCTATTATTATGTGTGTAATCAGAAGTGGAGTGGGATCACTTTAAATATATGAAATTAAAATAGAATTACATCTCCTAGCTCCAATGAATTAATAAAAGGAACATTGACTAGTTTGGCAAAAAGATTCTTTTAAATGACTCTAGATTAAAAATAATTATATTCATTTTTTCTTATATTTTATTCTGTAACTTTTACTGGAAATATATGCATGTATGTTTTAGCTTATTTTTGTCTTATTAACAAGAATGCTACTATAAGCTAGAGAAAACAAGTGATGAATTTTATGTGTATCTCACCAATATACTAAAAAAATAACATTGTAAAATCTTTGTCAATCAAAAAGTTAGGAGCTGTTTCAATTTCACATTTATGAAATGGAAACACTTTGTTGAAGACATGTTCTAGTTTCAAAATGAATGCAAAATTATTTTTTTATATAATTAGCATAGATACTTGCAAAGGTTCAGATAAAATTAGAATTCAGTCAAGATGAAACACTACTATGCACAAAAAGGGAGCCACAAGTAGAGACTGGAAGGGAGCTAGGCACAATAGTGGGAATACCTAATTCTAAATGTCACTCACAGTCTGCTTCAGAATAATATTAGCTGTACACTGGTTGTCCTGTTTGGCAACTTAGAGCATACTTTTTCCCAAAATAGGAAAATATAAGGTACTTCACATAGAACAGAATCATAGAACAGTTACAGCTGGAAGAGACCTTGCAGTTCTCTGCAGAAGTGTAAAAGTCAGCAATCTCTTAGCAATAGCTAAAAGTAGAGAATTTACATCTTTGGCAGTTCCACCTCTACTCTTAGAGATACCAGAAGTGACAGTTGAAAGCCACCTTGTTTTTATTAAGGTGGCTTCTAAAGCCAAAGCATATGTTGAGGACCAAGGAGTTACCTTTGATAGTGTCTCCTTTGGCCAGTTTTTTTATTTATTGATTATTAGTGTAAGCAGATGGCAAAGAAACCTAAGTGTCAGTGAATGAAGAAACCAAATGAAAGGAGCAGCACAAAACTGCTGTCTTGAGTTGCTGTTAGAAATTTCATAGAATTAATATTAATGTTATGAAGAGAAATAGGGTGGATTTGCATTATGTATTTGACTTGTCCCCGGAGCACAGAGACTGACACAGATTTGTGATTGCAGTAACTATAGCCAAATTTTAATTGAAGATGATTGATTGCTGAGAATGCTGTTAAGTAGCCTCTTTAGTCTATATTTTCCTATGGAATCTGAATTGTCTTTTCAAACTAAGTTTTCAAATTTAACCACCAAAATATATGGATGTGATCTTCCTTCACAAAAGATGCCTTGTAAGAGCAATCCAGGAAAAAGAGAAGAAAAATATGGCAAATATAATGCAACTGGGTTTGAGCTCAGGAGTGGTTTAATAAAAACCAAGCAAGTTACTTGTCCTTTAAAAGCTAGAAGCCCAGTCCTCAGAAGACCATAAGGGACTGGTCCTCATAATACAGAGGTAAGCTCTCACAACTCCACTTTAATAATAAAAAGACAATAAATTAATTAAAACAAAATCACGTCTGGAATAATCGGGGGGGTTGAGGTTTTTTTTCCCACTATCTAAATGCAAACAACTTTGTCTCCTTTGAGCTCTTATTTCTCCCCTTTATCTTGGATTTAAAACTAAATACATGTTCAACCACAAAATAAAATGCCTGCATTGTTTGCTACCAGATTTGTGCAGTATATCTGATTTTGCATCCTGCCTTAATACAAAGGCCAAATTTATGATATAAATTATTAAAATCATTTGGCCAGGATAAGAAAGGATGCTTGTTTCCTAGTGCAAACCAGCCTCCTTTTAATCACATACTTTTCTCTTACTGTCCATGTGCTCTGAAGGAACCTTTTACATACAGTGACACAGAGAAAAGGAGGACTCCTCCTGCAGTTGGTATCAGTCACCACAAGCAGCTGTTCTGCATCTAATCAGGCATCACTCCATCACTCTCCAGCTGCCCCACAAATGGCATCTTTGAAGCATCTTGTCAGTGACAGCCTAATGCAAATTTCAGCACCTTTACTTTACAGTTCAAAACAGATCATGATTCACTGAAAACTAGAAGGAAAACAAGGCAGTTAAAATGATTTACTTGTTTCAGGGTGGCACGCTGTACCCTTCAGATTGAGATTTAGGGCAGGATTAATCTGAACACCAAAGTCCTCTCAATGCTGGAGAACTAAACCAAATTGGTTCTCTGCAAACCCTCAGTGTGTGTCCAGAAGAGATGGACACCACCAGACAGTAATCAGCCCATCCTAAGACAGGTGTCAGAGGTAGTGTGATGAATTGCTTCCTAACATAACTATCTCTTCTCACTGACTACAGGGGAAGCACAGACTAGACATCTTATTTTGCAGGCTAAAATTGGTAAGATTAAGGCTCCTCAGCTGCTCCAAAGTCAGACAGCATTTATTTTTCCTTTTACATACTTCATGGGAGGTGCAGATAGCAGGATCAGGAAAGGATGAATAGAGCTCAGTGAGTGGGTAGTTGTTCAGTATTTCTTTTTAGATTTATCCATGTGTGCCCCATCCATTATTTACTGCACACCATCTGAATCCTGCACTGAATAGAGAATCACTCATTTTCTCGTGGGCTTTTCTATGCTGCTTTCATTGTAATACTCTATTTCTCTACAAACATTAATGAATTTATCTTCCTGACACCCTGGTGACATTACCTTCCTCTTACTGGTGTGAGTGGAGATGCTCAAAAATGTAAAAATGGTGCTCTAATGTTTTCTCCATGTAACATCCCATCCAAGTTTTCCAGTTGGATTTTCAGAGTACTTGGCAATGTTAGGCCTTCATAAAGTACAGTTCCTGTCTACTTCTGCTGCCATTATTGGCACAAAGTGTTTAGCTGAGTAGTCTCTAGGTGTTTTAAGATGGATGCTCAGAAAACTGAAGAATAAAAAGGGACCCAAATGCCTCCATTTGAGGATCTCTGCCATATTCATGACACACTTTCCAGCATTTGTAATCAAGGAGATTCAGGTCTTTTTCATGGTTTAGCTTTCACTCATTCCCTGTCTGAATACAATTCCTGTATTTCCCTTCCTGGCTGGGAAATCTGTAGCTTTTTGGGCTTCTTACTACTAGATGCTTCATATATCCTCAGACATAAACAGCTAGACTCCAAGCCATGTCCCAGGCCCCCTGCTGATGTGAACAAGCTCTCTAAGACCATGCCTAGAGAGAATGATGGGTCTATACTGTACTGGAGACAGAAAGAATCCATCAACAAGTTGAATGAAGAGGCCAATAAGCTGAACCTGAGCTTTGGACTCCTGATCATCAACATTGCTTGCCCTAAAAGCAAGCATTGACTTTTTTTTTTCCCCTAAAAGAAGGTCACAGGGGTAATTATGCCCTGGACTTCCAGGGCATCACAGGACAATGTGCTTCACAGCATGCACACCCATAGAATTATAGAAACACTATGGTTGGAAAAGAGCTTGGAGATCATTGAGTCCAACTGTAACCTAATACTACCATGTCCACCAATCTACATGTTTTTTGAACACTTCCAGGAATGGTGATTACACCACCTCCCTGGGGAGCCTATTCCAATGCCTGATAACCCTATAAGTGAAGAAATTCTTCCTACTACCCAATCTGACTCTCCTCTGGTGCAACTTGAAGACATTTTGTCTTGTCCTGTCATCTGTTACCTGGCAGAAGAGATCGAGCCCCACCTCACTACAAATTCCTTTCAGGTAACTGTGGAGAGTGAGAGTCTTCTCCAGACTAAACAACCCCAGTTCCTTCAATTGCTTCTCATAACACTTGTGCTCTAGACCCTTCACCAACCTTGTTACCCTTCTCTAGACATGCTCAAACAGCTCAATGTCCATCCTTCTCAAGGAGCTGTGTGGGCATAAACCTCTTGGTGCCACTTGGTTTCAAGCATCAAGAGCTGGTCTCTGATCCTCTTATTTAGCGAAATACTCCTCCATGGCCATGCAGTGGGAGTGGGACCTGCTGTAAAGACAGAGTGACCTGCCAATACTTAGCTAAAGAGTGTGACTACTCTTCTGCAGCTCTGCCTGCGTAGTGTCAGGCTTGAAATAAATGCACTGAACAGCACATGCTCTTCTACAACTTTGTTATTAGAACACTGGTAGTAGAGTGGTAGCTGGCATGGGCTAAAGATACAAGAGTAGCAGGGTCTGCAGGAAGAAATTCTATTTGTTATTAATTATGAAACAATTAAAAAGAATTTTAAAATCATGTTGCTTTGTAAATCATGCTTGGGTTCTCCATAACTACCTGAAGGGAGCTTGTAGAGAGGCAGGGACTGGTCTGTTCTCCCTGGTGGAGAGTGATAGCACAAGGAGAAATGGATGGAAATTGCACCAGGGGAAGTTCAGGCTAGACATTAGGAGGAATTTCTTTGCTACAAGGGTTGTCAGCCATTGGAACAGGCTGCCCAGGGAGGTGCTTGAGTCCCCATCCCTGGAGGTGTTTAAGAGACAGGTAGGTGTTGCATTGGGGGGCATTATTTAGCAAGTTGATAGGGCTAGGACAAAGGCTGGACTTCAAAACCAGGCTTTTTTTCTTTGTTAAACAGCCTCAACCCCTAAAAAATAATAAGACTTTCTGCTTTTCTTCTGAAAGGATTGCTGCCAGAAAAATGTTTTTGCCAATGCTGCGATCTGTCCAGGCTGTGTGGCAGGGGTACACCAACTGGGTATGTTAGCTGAAAAGCTTTATTATTTCAGTGAATTTCAATTACTCTATTAAAATAAAACAGACTGTTGCACTAAAGAATAATAGAAAATAGTTATAAAAAAATTTAGAATAAAAGTTGTAAATATCCTAGTCTGGTTTTAATTTAATCCAATTTAAGGTAAGCACAAACAGTGTTTATAAAATCACCATGTCTTTGAAATTGCTATAAAAATTGAATAGGATATTTGGTATTGCCAAGCCAGTGGATTTCAGAAGTTAAATGTGGGATTAATCAGAGTCCATTAATTTTCATTTTCCATCTGACCACATATAAAGGAATTTTATTTTATCAGCCTCATTGATCATTTTTGCCATTTACATTTTTTAGTTTGCACAAACCACTCATGTATTGCTACGTTCCTGCTTTTAATGGGAGTATTTTCTGTAGGAAATTGTGCAAAAAATAGATTTGACATTGCACTGCTTCTCTCTTCACAAGTCTTTCTTTATCTTTGCATCCATTAGCTGACTGTTTGCACTATGGATTTATTTCAGTCTGCTTCTTGTACCATCAAGGTCTTTAAATGAAGTTCTGGCCCTGTACATGAAAAGACTTCTTAATTCATAGTTTCACATTATGCAGAGATTAACAGTGGAAGGTTATTAACAGTGCAAGGTTATTAAGAGCATGTTTAATATTGTTTGAACGGCAGCAGAATCCCCTGGAATCCCATTTTGTCATAACTTTATTAGCAACAGAAGTATTCAGCTAATTCCGTGCTTTTTCCTAGAATGACCAATAATAAATTACTGCAAATCAGTATGCATTTTAAGCTTTTCAGCTAGCAGTTGACTATTTTGTGGTCTATTAGAGGCTGTGGTAGCTCAGCGTAAGCAGTGAGAAATGAATGCACTTTACCAATGGCAAAGCTAATAATAGTTTTACTAGTATTTCACAGAAATTTCTTTCTGGTTTTCATATAATCATTACAGATACATTTGGAAGTTTTTGAGTTCAAGCCTAGCATTCAGAAGACTAATGTTCTGAACTCTGGTGAGAGCCAGATCCCATGACATTTCACCAGTATTAATACAGGGAGGAGGAGAATGGGGGAAGCCCAGAGATTCTATCATTTAATTTGGTTTGTAAAGTGCTACAAGTGATCATTTCTGTATCTAACTGGGGCTTACAATTAGCCACTCTGAGCTTTGTCACTAATTCTCAGCAGAAGGTCTTTGGCCTCACAGCTCAACCTGACATCAGGGGTAGCCCAGGAATATGTTTCCCCTGCCTTGCCACAGGCACCGTCACGGTTACTAACCTGACCAGACCTGTGACTGGGAAACCTTCTCAAGATCTCTTACAACACCTGTGCTGGAGGATGGTTCCACCACCAAACAACATGTCAGGTATAAACAGACTGCCACGACTGTTTATAAGGTAATCATAAGTCTAAGCTCTTAATCAGCACCTACACTGAAAACACCACAGACTTAGAGGAGTCAGCTAATACATTAAGAGCACACATCTACACACACCAAACAAGGCTCTGCTTCTTCAAAGTCCAGGTAATACTTTCCCTGTGAGGTTTCAAAATATCACAATCTCAATTCTTTTGTGATTTTCTTACACATTTCTTGTAAAACCAACCTCAATGCACAAATATGCACATCTTAAAAAATATTTGTTCTGGTTTTCTACTAGAAAAATAAAAGAATGATTTTGTGTTGAAGGATAGACATATTTTAATTTTGTAACCAAACTATGTTTAACCCTAGGAGCCTTGTTTTAACTGCACTGTGTTTGTTTATTCAAATTCCCTGCTGTTGCATAGCATCTGCAGCATATCCTGTGGGATGCTCATATAGATGAGTCCCTAGCAGCTATCAGTGCGTTTTAATCTTCATATCATCCAGACAAGAGCTATAGTGTACTTCCAGACTTCATTTTCTCTGGTGCCACACCAGTTTAAAAGATTTCCACCCCTTCTTGCCCCATTTGCTCATTCTCTTCCTTGCACAACTATTTATCACCTCCTTAGCTGTGTCCATGTTGCAGGACAACACGTATTCAGTGCTATGTTTTAAATTAGATTAGTGAAATAATCTGAGTTGAGAAGACATATTTTCTTCAGGAGTATTTTTCTTACCTTAGAACATGTTTCTTATCCTATTGAGTAAATTCTTATCAATGGCTCTGCTGGCAGAACTGAGGAGATGAATATCAGTAAGGGAATGGAAGTAAACAGCAAGAAAGGTAAACAATGTCAGAGAGAAACTTGTTCACTCATCTCCATACTTAGATGTTGTATGTTTTAGTTCCTCCCCTTGAGAACCAGAACTCCTGTTTTCTATGATATGGAAATCCTGCAGTACAAAGAAATCTTGAAAATTAATTTAGTCATAACTGTGAAATCCAGATATCACAGAGCTCTAAAATTCACCAGAATATTCTGGAATTTTTACTCAGACAAGAAAATTGTTATTTGGTTCCTAATTTTATTGCCTATTTACCTTTCTGCCTGGGTCCTGAATTTGCAACTCTGTGAGATCTGACTTTGTATTTTCTATTTGAAAAACTATTTTTCTGCTTTACAAGAGGTTTCTGCTCCACTATCAGGCACAACTTTTTGTTGCTTTGCTTCTTTTTAGTCTAATAGTGTGAGATAACTGACACAGAACAGACAAAAGCTTCAGTGCATAACCTGTGTTTCATGCAGTACTGCTATGTGTAGTGCATAGGAATAGCTAAAAGAAATTGTTCAGTCTGTGGCTGAGATCCCAACAAGCAATGAAAATCCTGGAGACAACTTGCCTCTAGACATGGGTGTGCAGGGCATGCCTACCCAGTTGGAGGGGGGATATTTTTGGACTGCCATGGTTACTTCACAAAGAAATGTGTGGATAGTTCAAGATAAACTGGTGCACTACATGCCTGCAGTCACACATCTTAGCCAATGCATCACATGAGCAGAAATAAAGAGGAAAGTGAGGCCAAGGAGACAGAAGGCTGGGATATCAACCCATGAGTGGGTAAGAATCAGGACCAGTGAGGGCAACCAAGAGCAGACACAGCTCCAGGATGGCTGGGCAGGGCTGTAGGGATAGGGACAGGCTGATGCTGGGCTGGGACATGGATCTGTGGCTGGGCAAGGCAGAGCTTGTGGCAGCTGCAGACTGGCCCTGCTGCTGCTGCATCACTGGGCCAGGACGTGACAGCCCCAGGGGGCTGACACAGGGTCCTTGGCTGAGGGCAGCGTGGGTGAGCCCTGGGTTTGGCAGAGACAAGTTGGTGCTTAGTGCCCTCAGCATCATGAAAAGCAGGCGAGTCAGGTCAGCGAGTGCTGGGGTGAGAGAGGAGAATGTCATGAGATAAATCTGCCAGAACTCATTTGCCATGGGTTAGGTGAGAAATTGCAATGAAGAAAAAAAACCAAACAACCAAACCCTACCAGGTTTAACAGTTTGCTAAAGGCAATTTGTTATGAAATTGGTACAGAAATCAAACATACTCTACACCTCTAATCCACTGAAAAACAATCATAAAATTACTGCACCCAATAAACATACCACAATGGAAACAGAAACATGAAGTAAAATTTTAAGGCCTCGTTTTGCCCTGTGTATGAAGGGAGGGGAATCTGATCTATTGTTAAAAAAAAAAAAATCACAGAAAAGCTGTTAGAGACAAAAAGTTCTTGCAAATATGTTTTCATTCATACCTCCCTGATCCTGCCTCCTTCCTGCTCCCACTAAATTCCTGATTAAAAAAAGAACAGGGTTTGTTATGTGGCTCTCTCACTGCTTGCCTTTCCCTCTTATCTCAGAGGTCGGTGTGGGCTATTAGTACTCAAATGGAAGAAAATGAAAAATAAAAGTGAATAAAAATAAAGTAGAAAGTCACTCATGTATGTTTCTTATGGAATATTTTCTCATTTTTACTGGAAGATTTTCTGAAAAACTGAAAAGCTGTCTGTGCCTGTCCTAGCAGAGGAATGGGTAGTGGGTTTCACTACCAGGGCAGGGTGGGCATGCCTGCCCTGACTTCTCTGCTGCCCATTCCCCACTCCTCCCACCCACAGCACTCTGTGGCAAAGGAGACTGATGAACCACAGGCAATCACTTGCACTGTTACATTAGCTTGTCCCTAACAAATGAGTCCATCTACAAACCTCTGAATGGGAGGGTTTGGTCTGTAGAAGCACCTAAATGTGGGCTGGTTTATTGTGCTTTCTTCTGAATTCCCTTCATTCAGATTTTTTCAGAAAAAATCCATACTCTTGCTTTTCTGCATTATAAACCCTGCTGTACGTTATTTGGAGATAGTTACCAGAAGAAGCACTTGTTCTAAGCTGCAGGGTTTAATGTTTTATTTTGAATTTGAGGTAAGAATTGGTCATCTGCACTTCTCTTACTGCTGCTTTTGGAGAGTTTCTGTTTTGTATGAGGCTGGATTACATCAAACACGCTTTTTTTCCCCAGTGAGAGTTTCTAATTGCTGCTTAACTATAAAACTGAATGAGGAATTAGATGGGCAGTAGAATGACAGAGAGTTTGACATAAACATTCAAAATGAAAAATAAACTCACTTGGGAGTGGAGGGAAGGAAAACAACAACAACATATGCAACCCATTTTGTAATTCAGGACAGCCTTGAACATTTCTGTTAGTGCTTCAGCTTCACAAAATTAAAGCCAGAAAAGAGCAGATTACTAGCACTCCCCATTTGCAGGGTTTGCATGAAGACAAGGTGATCTATTTTGTTGACTTTCTCTGCTGAGTTTTATGACCTGATTTACTGATGTATAATTATGATAATTGTTCCATAGGTCTAATGTAAAAAGTCTTTCATTTCCAGGTATCACTTTCAGGCTGTCATTTCACAATATGCTGTCCCTAACCACTCATTCCTGCCTCCCCATATTGTACCACCTCCGCAGTTGTGTCAACACAACTGTTTGTGGAACTGCAATCTAAACTGGATCACTGAACTGATTTGGATTAAAAACAACATTTGCTTTGGAGGGGACAGCGCATGGGAATGAGCAACTGGGGGCAGAAAAGGGCTCACTGAGATGGGGGGAGGAGAAAGGATGGGAACTCCTTAAACTAGTCTCACCACTAAAGTTCAGCTATTGTGAAACTGTGAATTCATACTCACCTTTGAGCTAGCACAGCCATGCTTTTCACCTAGTATTAATCAAATTAGACACATTGAACTCTCATTCCCATTACACTGAATGCAAACAAGGGGACAAATTTCATGCAGAGCTTATGTCAGTCAAGACTACATCCATTCCCATCTACTGTTCATACTATATGAAATGAGTCAGTAGCAAACTACACTACTGCAACTGTCTAACCCAGACCTCAGTGAAGCTACACCTCTCAAAATAAGCAAGAGCCAGGGAGTGAGCACTAGCCCAGTCATCCCCACAGACAATTTGTTACCTCACTCCTTAGCTCTGCACTGGCCTGTCACTGCTTGTTCAAGGCAATTCTTACATAAAGAGGACTAATCTAAAGCACTGTGGGTACAGGTCAGCAAGGACACCTGGACTTCAAGCCAGTTACTCATTCCTATCCCCTTTCTGTTATGCAATATGGAGAGACCTGACTGCCCTTCCTGTGCTTTCAGCAGGCTTTAGGTCAGGATGCAGAAACTGGAATGCCAAAACAAGTTTTTCATACTTGAATTTCATACAAAGAGGTGTAAGAAACACAAATACATTTGTAGCCCCTCTGTATATTTTGCTTAAAATAGATTTGGAACTAAAGGAATTCAGAGACTAAATTAGAAACTGACTTAATGAAAAGATGATTCTTTCTTGTAAAAAGTCATCATGATTGCCCAGTGATCTGGAATACTAATTTAATGACATCAGTATATCAAGTAAACAAACACTGGAGAGACCCGCGTGTAATTCCCTTATTTATAGCACAAGTACCAACAGCACATCAAATTGTCATTAAATATACTAGCTCACTTGTCATAGGTTAATCATTGCAAGTATGTCATCAGCTTGCATAATGCTTTTGTCATATCTTATAATATTATTTCATGCATTTATGTCATCTTTCTCCTAATGAACAAGTATTTCCCAAATGCCCTATCAATCTACATAAACAAAAAGCTAACTTGGAGCAGTGAGAATATAGTTAGACTTTTGTTATCCCAACACCCTTATGATTATGGCTAGAAGCAAAGTGACTCTGTTTCATAGAAAGATATGATCTTATGTCCTCTTGTGAAGAAAATCAGCACCAACAAATTAGTGTTTCCTAATTTTCTACTCACTATTTTTTATTAGCTGTCAACTCACAAATAGTTGTGATTTGCAATCTAGCCTATTCTGTGTGAGGATATAAGCAAGTACAGTATTCAAGTTAACATCTCAAAGTCATGTGTGGTAGAGGAAAAGAAGTAAAGGTTTATGATTTCTCTGAATGTCATGCCTGTGAACACTGTTGATAGAGTAGTGGGCAGTGTTTGTGGGCAGAGACATTCAAATGCTCTTACTTAATTCTGCTTAAGCAAAGGTTATTTTTCATCAAGGTTATGGTTGTCACTGTCCTAGACCAATTAGTGCCCTGTGTCTTTTGCCAAAAATGCTATGTGATTCTTAATGCCCTGTGGCTCCTGTATGGAACATTTGACAGTGAATGACTCCCCCCAAAGATGATTAATCAAGCTTGAATTTAGCAGGGGGTAATAGGATGCCACAGTGTGTAAGCTTTTGCCTCCCTTTTCAGAGGCAGAGCAATGTCACTGTGCAACTCCTTCCGATCAAGATGATGTTTCCTGTTAAGAAACATCATCACTTTTCGTGCATTACTCCAGTTTCACCCACAGGCACTGGGCAGGTATATAGCAAAACCAGAACTGACAATACAAAACTCACACTGCATTTTTTTTTTTCCACAGAAGTAATTGCCAGATTCTAATTGGATGCAACCTGTATCATTTTGGAGAAATGAATCTGAACCCTCTACCTCAAAGAAGAGAATGACAGTCTTTGTTTACCTGCAAATGCCTCCACATTTTTATAACATCCAAACAATACAGTCACAATGGAAAAGAAGATCCAGTGAACAATAGCTCTGTAAGTATTTCGTATAAGGAGATAGAGTTCAAAAAACATGATTTTACTGTCTCTTAGAAACAGAACAGGATGAGTTTCTAAATTCTGGAACAGAAAGACCTGGAGTCTAGGTTGACATACAATTTCCCAGCTATGGTTTCATACTCTTAAAGCATTTATCTGCAAGATTTCCAGTTCCATGTTCAACTTCACAGCATGGTGTCACAAATAATTTTTCAGCAGAGCTGAGGGTCTGCTCTCAGCCACATTCCACCATGCAGGGTGGTAGGAGAAAGGGAAAAGAACATCTAAAGCCAGTGTTCTCTGTGAGTGCTTTTTGCCATGAAATCACTTTTTGAATGCATTAATTTTCAGATATTCACATTAGGTAAATCTAAACACTAGAAAACACAAACTCTTCTAAACAAATGAGGACTTTTTAATAGCAGTTCAGACTAAACTGCCAAAGAGACCCAGCAAAACTCATTAGTCACTCAAAACAAAACAAAAAGTATATTTAGCTCTAGGAGTTGTTTATGTAAATCCTAAAGGTAAGGTATGCCAGCCAAGGAGTATAAAGATTATTCATTATGGATTTTGGTCTGTCTCAGGCAAGACTTTTTGTTTTAATTAACTTTTCTGATGCACAGATATCAGTTTGTTCTTGTAGGCATTGGAAAACTCTGTAGGAAAGTGGTAGGTTCCATAAATAAAGGAATTAAAACCTCAAAAACAGTCCTGGCAAACATGACCAGATATTTTATAAAGCTATAGTTAAAGTTAGTGCAGACAGCATCTGAAGTTACTGTGAAATAAATCAGTAGCTTTGTGGAGATATTTGTCAGAAATTATGTTCCCGTATACATGGAAAACTAGAGTGAGAACTATTCCTAAAATACCTAGAAGCTGTGGATTTAAGCCAGTTTTCCAGCAACCTCATAACTAATAAGATTTATAGAAAGCATAGAATGTCCTATGTTTCAAAATTTATAACTAGAAAAAAAATCATCAAGACTGTCCAAAGTAATACTACTTGGTTAACTACAGGTTAAAAGTTATGTTTCAAACTGCAGCATAGTGGTTGGAGACCACCAGAACTCCTGTTCAGGTATCAGTGAAAAGCTCCACACAGGTTTATTAATGGTTTAGAGCAGAGTTCTCTGTTTCCCCAGCATGAGTCATGAAACTGAGTAGGCAATTATGTAAGATGGCATTGGGTAAGTATGGAATGACATAAAATGGGTCATTTAGTTAGAAAAACTTAGGGCCATTTTATGAAGTGCTATGTTGTTTTCTCCCAACAGCTTCAGTAAGTATGAAGGATTGTCTGTATCTCAAAAATTAGGGCTTGTTTTGCTAAAAGTTACATTTATAAATTTTTTAAGTATGTCGCTACATGTTACTAAAATTTATTAAAAGTAATTTGCCAGATACTAATAAGGATCCAGAAGAACAAAGAAAACAAGATGCTCAAGGACAAGATTTCTGGCGCATGTAAATCAGAATAGTTCCTAGATTTCAAAGACTGTATATTATTCTGTATCTGCTAAAGATTTCATTCTGTAAGTACACAGATGCAGACAACACTTTAGTAAATTTATTTTTCCCCTGAGGGTCTGCATACATATTCCTGCTCATCCTGATCTCACTCATAACAATCTGCACATTCAGAGTCTACCCAATGTGATGAAGAGTGGGGAAAACAAAGTCATAAATTATCTAGACACCTGGAACTTTGGGAAAGGAATTTTCATTCCTATGTTTTGTTGCATTTGAGGACTTAACTATTGAGAATATTTTTCCAGTCTTCAAGTAGGAGCTTGGCAGTTTCTTTCTGAAAAGCAGCACTTTGGCTAGGATCCCAAGACAACAACAGCATCATTCCTGTGGAGAGCATAGAAGCCCTTGGAAACCAAACCACCAGGCTCACTTCCCCATGGACAATGAATTGTCTTCTGAAAGGTGCTAGTTTGACAAAACTAGAAGTCCAGATAAACAGTGGGCTTATAGAAAAGCAAGTAGTTTTTCAATCCTTTTACAAACGTATCCTAAAGGAGGTGGTGCCCCGGTATGTCACCAAAGACTAATTCCTCATCAGTAATTCCTATAAAAGTATGGTGGCTGGTAGAAACAAGACCAGCATCATGTCTGGAAGAGCTTGTGGTACAGAGTAACAAGAAGGAATAGGCTGAGCTGTTCAGAAATTAATGTATTTCAAAGTACATCTGTTTCATACATGAAATCACTTCAGGAGGGTGGAGGAAAAGAGAGAAAGCTAAGCTGACCTGAAATATGAAGGTAAGTGCTTATATTTTGTGTTCTCAAACTAGCATCTGGGGAAATAAAAAAGTGAGCAAAAAGAGTCTGAGAACAGTGGTCCCGAAGTTTTAGGTTCAAATATGCCTGTTCTTAACCCTTTAATTTTATTTACAGGCTGCCCTATGCCCTTTTATTACAAAGTTACATGGCAAGCAGTTTAAATGGTTCCAAGAACCAGATGTGGTCAACTTACCACAGCCATTCTATATGCAATCTAGGAATGGTATAATTTTCATCTATTGCTGATTATCATCTATTTTTTATTTTACAGAGAGCTTATTGGACTACTTTCATCCTGAAATAAATTTGCTGTGATGGCTTAAGGTCAAAGTCTCAAGTAATGATTTACATGATAAGGACTATCTCTCAAAGAAAGAATAGCAATGTCTTTCTAGGCCCCCTCCTCCTGACCACTAACTTTGTAGCTGACATACTTAGAATTTTATTTGCTAGTTTTCGAGTTGAGCAGTTATTTTAACACTATTACTTATATTCTTAATAACCTTAACCAGCAGTTCACTCAATTCTTCTCTAGAAAGCTCTTAGCTATCCCACTAGATGAGTCAGAGGAAGCTTTATCTCTCTTCTTGCTTCTTTGTTAAAAATTGACAAAAATTACTAAGCAATAAAGTGAATTGTAATGATACACTGTGATATCAGTATTTTGCTTCATACTTGATACAAAACTTAATTACATATCCTTAATTTAGTCCTTCTGAGGTAGATTTTAAAAGTTAAAAGTCCATGGTTTTGAGAATAACAATAGAAAATATATTACTGAAACTCAGTTCCAGGGTACCAACATCACACCACACACAGGAGCTGGTAGGGGACACTGCCTTCTGTGTCTAGTTGCCTGGCATGTCTCAACGTCTTCAAGGTTACCCCTTGTCACATGAGAGGCATCAGTTTCCATTGAGCATGAGGGCTACTGTTACAGCAAGCTTAAATCTGGAAGGCTTGTCCTCCCCCATGCCTAACAGTGTTTAAAACATTTGTGCCTATCTCATAAGATCTTTCTGGCCGAAGGACTTTTGCTGTTTTACAGTCCAGGGTACAGTGTGTGCTGTGCTCTGGAATATCTACTATCTGTATTCCATGTGCAGTTGAGATATTAATCATTCCATAGTAAGTCAAATACTTATTATATTACTGATTATCCCTTGCCTGTAGATTTCTTTCTACCCATGTTAGAATAGCTAAATCTTGTATGCTAAACCCTGCAGACACACTGTCTTAGTTGCCTTTCATACTCTGTATTAATAATAAAAAAGAAATTCTCTTTTCTGCAAATTGACACCCTCCTCTTCCCAGAAATATCAAGATATTTAAGAGACCTCTGAACACCTACTGATCTTGATGACTTTTGAGTTTGAACTCTGAAACACAATCACCTTACAAAGTCATAAATTATTGAGCATTGCCTTTCAAATCACACAGCCTATTTCTTAAGCTCCAATAAACAGGTTCATTCATCTTTTGAACTCAAAGTTGTTTCCACTACTTAGTTATCATAATATACTCTGAATGATTTTGAGACAATCACTGAACTGTCTCATAGTGATTTCAGTGGAAGTAATCAGTGATGATCAAATAGTAACTCACTATTATACAGGATGTATATGAATTTACATAGCATTTATCACCAATCTGAAATATATTTTCTTACATTTCTTGCTGTTCTAGCCAAGACCTTTCCATTTTAGTTAAAGATCTACAGTCCACATTGAAATATGGAGGTGCATTGAAAGCCAGCTGGTGAAAAAAAATAACTTTTATATATTTCCTTTAGACAGTAAAAGAGAATGCAAAGCTTCTACAATGCCTTTTGCATCAGGATGTACCATTTCTGCTGTGCACTGGCTCACAAATTCCACCATTTACATGTTTGTTGTAAACTAATAGAAGGTCAATGATCTGTGATAGTTCCCAGTTCAAACAAACCAAATGCATTTACGCACGAGATGTATGTATCCATGGCTTTCATGCACTGCTTTATCAGTGGGAGTTAACAAAGAGAGATGTGGTTTCCCTGTGCAGAGCCAACATTCCACTCATGCCAGCAGAGAGTAATGCTGCTGAGGTTACGGACATCCCTTCTGAGGTTTCAAAGCTTCAAACAGAGATATGGTTGGCAGGCAGCAAAAGCCCAAGCAGTATAAAAGGCACAGAGCATTGATATAGGAGCTTAAATTAATAAAGAGTTTCCTCTGTTATATTATCCCTCCCTTTACACAGTGAATTCATGGAGTTCCTTCTCTCTGTAGTAAGCAGCCTTCAGCAGCAAACCTAAGCAGACCTTAAGTTTGTGCACTATCTGCATCTTCAACTTTAGAATGAGTGTAAAAATCAGGAAATTGTGATAATTTACATTGGAGAAGTAGGAAGATGATTTTAGTGGGAAGTTCTATCTATAATCCAAGCACAAAGTGATAAAGATTTGATAGATCTGTCAAAAGGCATTGATACAACACAAATATGGCATTACTTAGAGAACATACACCCTGGGACTGCTGACAGTGGAACATCTTCAAGGAAGCCTGCATTTAGGGAGCACACCTGTGTACAGCATTATTCCAAAACACTAAGTTACTTGGCAAGTTTTAGTCCTTTTTCCTCTCCATATCTGCACAGACCTAGAATCAAATATTTTCCCTACAGTGAGCTTTTTGTATATGTTTTGTGTATTGTTTTAATCTTAAGTACTTGACCAGTGGTCAGTTCACATCAGTAATATCATTATAAACAAGATAAGAAGGCCACCTTCCATCTCAGAAAAAAATAATAAATAAAAACATCAACAAAAAAGAAATATGAGCTGCAATAAATTCTGCAGGCCCTGAAGATACTATTTGTGTGAAATTACTAGTTACCTGGGGATTCAACCAACCATTCCCCTTAACTTCAAAGAACTGGTATCTTTAATATGTCAAAATAAGTAAGTATAATTTCTAAAGCTGCTGTCCTTATTCTGGTATATTGATAGCAAAATCAGAGAGGAAAACAAAAATTAAAAGGCTTCTGTAATTGTCATTATGTAAGAATGCCAAAAAGAACAGGAACAACTTGAAGTCAATTAATTTCTGAAATATGTAGATGGTCTGTCAAAACATAACTTAGATTTTAGAGAGAATGAGAACTGTACTTCAAGAACAGAGTGTAAGAGATTCTTTTACAGGGAAACAAGGCAGTAGACATGTTGCCTGCAATGAGAAATGTCTTAAGTTAAAGGTTTCTTCCCTGTTTTCTGTAGGAAGTGGAAACAGAGAGCCAAATTCCTGTCTCTGCTAATGTCTGATATTACAGGCAGTAAAGTATTAAACAAAACTTTAGCTTTCATATAATATTTAATGTCCTCAGGCCTCAAAAGAAATGTAAAAGAAGGACAGGATTGCTCTTTGCACTCCTGGGGCAAACATTGTCCTATTCCTGCAGTCCTTGACTCAGGCAAGACTCCTGGTAATGCCAAAATGTCAATCATGCTTATTCGGAGGCCCAGGCAAAGCTAGGTCTGAGCACCTCCTCTCTCTGGGGCTCAGGCCCTCTTTTGCTAACACAACTTCATATGTGTGAGAGGAAAAACATTTGCCTGGGAAAACAAACATTTTCTTCCTGTGATGTATACAAAGTATCAGTAGCCAGATATCACCTTAAATAAAAATGTCAGATGCTCAGAGCCAAAACAAGATTAATACTGTAATTTTTTTGGAGGGGAAAGAGCTAGAAAAGGACTGCAGAAGGCTTTTAAGCCTTAACTTCTAGCAAATAATTGGCAGCAAATGTCTAACAATTTATATGATGGAATAGGAATATTCATTGTGTGTGGATGTGTGTTGGCTTTGAATGCCATGGTCAACCTTCAGCTAAGGAGCCATTTCCATCTGCCAGCCAGCAGCCAGACACCAATGGGAAGTTGGCAGGGCCCTTATGGGCTCACTGTGTGTGAATCCAGCCAGGGAGCAGAGCCAAGACTCCTGCTCAGGCTCTCCCCAGCAGCCAGAAGCAGTAGATCCCCTTGGCAAGCTAGAAATGACCTCCCTACCTGCTGGCTGAGCCCAGAAGGGAGCCAAGGCTGGGTTAGTTCAGATGGACACTGCTCCTCATGCAGCCCACCATGTGGCTTCTGTGTCTGTTGGCATGAGGTTTGCCAGGGGCTCCTTCCAAAGTCTAATAGATTTCACTCAAAACTTTTCACTGCCTCAATTATAAATTCATCCTGTGATTTATAAGCTTTTGATGCATTACTGCAGTCCTGATACATAAAGTAAAATATAGTTGCAGAAAAGTGTCTCCTCCTGCTATTGTTCCAACAGGAAAAAAATAAAACCAAACCCAATCTAAAACTTGAAAATCTGGTGGGCTTTTAAAATTAGTATTTATAGACAGGAACAGCTCTTGTCCTAAGGTAAAATCAAATACCTGTTTTGCAAAGCTGTAGCAGAGGTAGAGAGGTGGTGGTACCTGAAGAAAAAGATGCTGAGCTCAGCCCACCTGGTGCAGTGATTCCATGGGGCAGTTTGCTTTGATTTTCTTCCAGCACAAGAGAAGAGGTTTCTGGACACATGCTTTGCTGTAGTCAACCACATGTTGTGTTGGGTTGTGAAGGGAAGCACATAGAGTGGTACCAAAATTACCACAAGGTCAGTTGGCAGTAGAGGAAAATAGATGGAGAAGACTACTTCCATTGAGCATGGGAGATGAAGGTGGGGAATACAAGATTATTGTCTGCCCTCAGACCACCCAAAGCAGCTATATGATGAGTATGAGGTAGTACCACAGCAAGGAATAGTCTGTTAACCAGAGCCCCAATCCCAGCAATGCAGCCCAGCCACCACACTAAAGAAAAGGTATTAGTGAATCTACCTCTTCCTTTCCCAGGGAATTTTAGAATCCTAGAATCATTATGGTTGGAAAAGCCCTCCGAGATCATCAAGTCCAATCATTAACCTAACACTAACATGCTCACCACTAAACCATGTCCCCCAGTACCACATCTATACATTTTTTGAACACTCCTAGGGTCAGTAACTTCACCACTTCCCTGGCAGCTTGTTCCAGTGTTTGATAACTCTCCCAGTGAAGAAATCTTTCCTAATATCTAATCTGAAAACCTGCAAGCAGAAAAACCTGTAAGTCATCTTTAGAGGTTACCCACAGTCACAGAATGGGATTCATGGGCATACTCATGAATTGAAGCAATCGTAAACATGGATGTAAGTTATACGTGGAAATGTAAAGCACCCAGGATCCAGCTCTGTAAACATGAGTGCATTTTGTCAACAGATGCACAGTGTATGATACCATTCACAGTGACTGACAGATCTCCTTCAGCCACTCAATACATTGATCCTAAGCAAACATGGTTATTCTGAAGGCTATGGCACATGCCCTTTTGTAATTCAGATGTGTGATCTTTTAAACAGCTCAGTGGGATTATATTTGCATTTTGCAAGTGGAAGATGAAATGGTGGCAGCAAGTCCATAATTAGCACTCTCCCTTTTGTTTCATTCAAATTTGATTTTTGCTTTTATTTCTTCAGTCTCCAGAAAAAATTCTCTCTAGCTCAAACATGCTGCTGTTCATTTTATTCAGGCAAGTCCTTTGGAAGCAGGCAATGAAAAATCATTTTTAAATTAGACAGGAAATGAGGTGGAGAGGGGTTGGCCACTCTTGAAGTTTTCACGAACTTTAAAGGATTTCTGTACATAGAAATGAAAAAAAAAAAAAAAAATCGGCTTTCAATACCCTTAGTAGAAAAATATGAAGTTTTAATGAGTTTTTATTTAGTGTTACTAATCACAGCGCTCAAGAATCATGAGTCAAGCAAAAATTAATGACATGGTCTTAAGCATTAAATTTTACGCGTGATTGATTTGGAGTTCTTTGTATTTATGTCTGCTTTTAAGCCTTGGGCATTGTTTGTAACAATGGTGTCTAGAAAACTACTATTAAAAATGGAGAATCTTCTGTACATAAGGGAAATAGTGTTAAAGAAAACACTATGTTATGAAACTGTAAACTCAAGTATTATTTAAAGTTTTTGAGTTGTGGAGTAAGTTCAGTTCTAGAAAATGCTTTGTGGCAAGAGATAATTTGGACTTTTCATCACCAACAATGCTGATGTTGGGTTTTAAAGTCCAAAAAAAAGTAAAAAAATATTTTCAACATTGTGTGTTTTTTCTCTATAGACAGACTGATGAACACCTACAGCTCCAGTAGAGTAAACTTAGAGCAAAATTCCTAAAAAGCCTCAGGCTTGTGTTTGCTGGGATAGCTGAGGCAGCTTGCACCCACAGCTATCCCATCCCTCTCCCAGCAGTGGCTGAGCAGGACAGAGCTGAATTACCTCTGTTTACAGTTTGTCCTGTAGTCATAAACAGAAACTGGCAGTGGTTTTATGTTAATGCTAATCATACGTTCATATGTCATCCTGGAAATGACAGCACTGGAGGATTGGATGTGAATCCCATTTAAACCTCTTTTTTATTGTGGTTGAAACTTTGAGCAGGATGGGCAGCCAGGACAATGGCCATTTCCCAGCTAAATCTTTTTCTAAACATGAGTCAAAGCCCAGATTTAAACACTCTTCAGCTGAAGTCAATAATACTGAGACTTAATAAGTTTCAGGCTGTTTTTTGTCTGCGAGACACTGTTGCATATTACCATCAATGGCAACAACAACTTATAAATTATTTGAAGCCAGTTCTTAAAACATCCTCTGAAACACAACTCCTCAAGACTGCTGGTGTGAAGAATCCACATTTATTCTGCATCAAACATTCTCACGTGAAATCTGACTTTTATGTCTAGAATCATTTACCTGTGAAATTATTGGCTTGGGACTGTAAGGGAGTGCATCATCAGACCAGTATTTGAAAACCATGGTGTACTGCAACTGTAATTCTTTCATTGATTTTCAAAGCAGTGAAAACTAAGTTTTTTTATCTTAGATCAATGTTTCTTCTATATTGTTGACAACCTGAAGTAGTGTGTAATCTCTTTATAGCTTAAGGTTACATAAAAATATCCAAAATACCTAAATGATCCAGAAATTCTTCTGTCAAAAAATTTCCTCTTTTGCATCTAGGTCTAATTTAATGAGGTTTAAGATTTCAAGCCTCCAGAAGACTTCAGAGAATAAGATTTCTTTATGAATATAGACAATAATGAGTTTAAAACCAAAAGGAGACAAACATTTAGTTAAAAGTACTTTTAGATAAGACTACCTGTTTCTTAATGCCCATGACAAACACTGTGGTGGTTTATCTCCTGCTGTTTCTGCTTGTGACATTTCCATATGTAAAGGGGAAGCTGGTGAATGACTGTATAGGGTGACAGAGAAAAATCACTGCCCACTGAATGTTGCTTAAAGCTCTTGAGCAAGGGAGAAATCACACTTTTTCTTTTGCTCCCGGTTTATGGTAGGAGAATAGGGAGCTATGTCATAGCAAATATGCAGAGAGGGATAGAGAGAAAGGGAGAAGAAAGGAGAATACCTACTCAGCTACTCATGGCAAAAAAAGAGTTAACTGTGTGTTGAACCAAACACCAGATTAAGCAGCCAGTTGTAATGTGCAAGAGTATTATATCCTCAACAGAGAAGAGAAGTGATTTTAAAATGGTGAGAATAAATGAATGAAAAAGATTTGCTATTCAGAATGAAAGATAAAATGGTTAACATGAGAATCCACCTAATTCAGAAAATAAAGATTAAAATAGAATCTGATAAAAAACCCCACCACAACACAGTCAAGGAAACTGCAAGGGCTACGTGTTTTGGACTGCCACAAAGCTTTATGAAGGGTAGGGCAATATTACTGCACAGAGGTAAAGTGAGGATGAAATCACAACTGCTCCAGCTCCATCACTTTGTCAGTAGTCTGCAGTACAGTGACTGCAGACTTCTCTGCAGAAAAGCAGAGAAAAAACACACAGTAGGAGTTATTTTCCTCACATTAGTCAACAGTGAAATGAAAACCCTTAAATCTTTTTATGTTGCTGATTTTTATGACCTGGTTACCTCACCAGTGCTTACAGTAGACCACACTGTGTAAAGTATAGTTCCTCTCTAGAAACAAGACTGTTACTCAGGTAAAGGGTTTCTGTAAGAAAGCCAGCCTTGCAGTCATATCACATTACAGTATATCCTGGCCAAAGCAATGGAAACCCACAGCTCACTGAAAGAAAATAAATAAAACCCCATTCTACTACTTGCTCTTCTCCACAAGGAAGAAAATAGAGTACGAAATAACTCCTCTGGTGACGCACAGTTCAATATGCTTGAAGTGTTATAATGTGTTACTTGAGTCATAACTGACAGGGTGCCAGCCTTACATTTGTTAGAGCAAACAGAGATCAGCTTTAAATTTCCGTGCTGTTATGCAACCATGCTATGACTTAAAGGACTACTTGTACTCAAACAAGAAAGGCCATCTACCTCCCTATTACACTGCTAATATAATTGTCTCCATTACAGACACATTTTCATACACACACACACACGTGTATCTTCAAACACACACATACACTGCAGCTCTTCAACTGCTCTAAGGAAGCCTTCCCTTCTTGGTCTTCAAGGATCCTCTCTTGTTTTTACAGACATTTGAGACTTAGGGTTGCTGCAGCTAGTAAGGAAAAAGGTGACCACATTGTCCAGCTGACCATGCAATTCAATTCTCTACCTATCTCAGTAGTCATCACAACTTACACATTAAAATGTTAAGAAAGTTACAATTGCATTTGCTGCTGTTAGTTTCTCAAAAGCTGATGCCATTATAACTTGGTTCTTGCTTTCATCAATCAGTCATTACCCACAGTCATTTTATTTACCCAGTCTCTATTGGCTTTGTGGGAGGGATCTACTAATAACATACAGCATGCAGAAAAAAATACTTTCAGTAACATTGCTTGAAAGACTCTTAGTGAACAGAACTACCCCATTACTACGGAGAGTAAGTTGGACTCTAGGTTTCATTGGGCAACGAGTTACCTTGCAATCTGGAAATGACAGATCCTAGGGTCTACCTCCAGGATAGCCTAAGAAATTATTGTGCCTAGATGTCACCAGCACAGTCAGGAGGCAGGCCAAACTGACAGAGCCTCCTAAAAGCCCTGGGGGCTTGCTGGGTGGGGGAGCTGCTTGCCTTGAGGCCCTGCAGCAACCAACTTACTTCCTTTCAGAGCCTGAATCATGATAGCTGTGCTAGTCTAGCTTAGCTTGCCAGAGTGAATCCTATGACTAATGATTAACCATTCAAGTATTTATCACTTCAGTATAATTTCTGCATACTATTATTGGGGTTGCACCTCCACTGGTGTGGCTCAGGCATGATTGGAGCTGACACTTGGGGAGCATCTTTCAGCAAAGAGCTTAAAGAGCTTGAGAGCCTGAACACTGATAGGAGGTGAGGCTGCTGTTGACTTGGAAGCAAACAGGGGAACAAGCCACAGCAGCTGTGAGAGAAAGCAGAAGCAATGCAAATTGATATCATCTCCAGGCTTTCCCTTCAGGTCAACTCTGCAGACCTAGGGATCTTCTTCCTCCATGATTTGAGAAGGGAAGAAGGTTGGTAGCAGGGATTGTGGGCAAAGGCCAGAACTTGGCTGCCACAAGCCATGTGCCAGTCTGGCAGTGATGTGCTACTCCTTGTAGAGTCCTCAGAAACTTACTGCCCAGACAGCTGTGCTCTGAGGGGCTAAGTGCAAGAGACCCTTCTGCCTGACTTGAGAGATGATGATGATGATAAATAAACACACTTGAAATGATTTTACACCAACGCACACAGCATGAAGCAGCAGCAAAAGGAGCTTCAAGTCTAGGCCCAGTCTCAGAGATATGAGGTAATCAACATAAGTGAAACGTGGTGAGAAAAGTCCTTCTTGTGACTCTTATCATAGGAACAGAAAGTCTCTACCAAGCTTACTGTTAGCCAGAGTTTTATAAAAGTGTGACAATGAATGACACAGCAAATATGAAACAGCAGTAAGACTGCAAGAAAACAGGTCAGATGGCCATCAAATAAACAAGAACAATAAACACCTCTCTCATCTAGCCCTAGTATCTGTCCAGGAAATCCTTGATTCCAAATTATCATCTCAGCCTTTTCCTCTTCTGTCATTTACTGATACCTCATCTCCATAGAAGGAAGGCAACTTTGAATTCTGCCTCTTCTTTCTTTCAGAATTGAGACCCCTGCATTTGAAATGCAATGCCCTCCTCACTTTGGATCACATTCAGGCACCTGTTATGAAGTCCATGCTCTCAAAGCATCATGTGGCTGGAAGGTTGTGTTTTCACCTTCAAAAACTCCCTACATGAGGACAGACTAGGAGCAGAGTTTTCTGATATGATTTGAAGGTCAGAATCTAACAGCCCTGTGTTTGTGCATGGATGCTCTCTTGCCTGGACAGGCCAACACAATGCGCATAAAGAGCAGTGCCATGCTTACTCTCCTAATTCAGGCTACAGCTGGTGTTTAGCATTCATCAATAGGAAAGGAGCCAGTTATTCAGTTACCCAGTTATCAGTGTGTCTCCACAAGGGATGTCACAGAGCAGCAGTGTAACCTTCCCTTCTCCCAGCCTGCGATGTCCCTGTCACGCAGCCACATGCACTCACATCAGGCAGGACTCCCGCGCCCTGGACTGCTGCCACCCATCATTTGTCCCAGTTCATGGTGTCTCATACTCAGTCATGGAAGCAACTGCACAGCCTCTACTCACATTCCTGTGCTTAAGCTTGTGGGCAGAATGCATTTCAAAGATATGGCATGTACAGTTCCTGCTGTTCAGGGTATGTGTGCACAATAAAATGAAACTTTCTATAGAAGTTTGTATGTGCTTGTGTGGGGATAACTCTATGCAGAACCACAATTTGGTCTCAGGACAAAAGTAAAAGAAGCACTGGCCTGCAGATATTTTAAAAAATATGGCTCTTAATAAAGTGATGATAGTCCTATTTTCAATTTGGCTTCTGTGTCTGCTCAGTAATGATTTTTCATAATAATTTATTTGCTCCAGCTTTTTACTGTGCTCTTTCTGCTAACACTTTAGGAGAGTAAAAAGCCTTAGTCCTAAAACTTAGTGCTTTATAGATGTCTTCTGGAGAGAAATATCAAAAAGTGGCTTGGGTTAGCCAGATTTTTTTGGCTGTCTCTCTTCTGCTTGGCTCAAGGCATACTTATTAGACATTTTCACGTTCGTATCCCTGGCAATGGAAGATCTATACATTAAAAAATCTGGCACGTGCACAAAGATGTGCACCAACTTCACAAAACATTTCCTGAGGTTGTAGTAGCTTGAATTTCAACTCCTTAATTAGCAGAATTCCTTTGACAAGACATTTTCAGGGTTCTTTTCACAGTTGGCTGTTCTATCTGAAAGGCTTCTCCTAAGATAAGCCTTACAGCAGAGCCTGACCTGATATATCCATGGATTTCTCGACCAGCATTCTTTTACCACTCAGGACTTTTTTCCTGTTTGAAGACGACCAGCAGACATTTTTGATGCAAAAGTCAGGTATGAAGTAAAGGCAGCACAGCCAGAACATGTTGGCCTTACTCCATGTAGTATGCAGTCAGTAGCTTGTGAGTAGTCAGTCTAACACTATTGAAAGCTAATTGTCTTGGTGCATGTGTATGGATATTCAGGAGCTCTAATATGCCCCAGAAGCACTGTCCTCAGGGTGCTTGTTCTGCACACATTAGGTGTGCAGAATTTCTTGGAGACAAATACAGAAGCCTTCCCCATCTTTAAAAGGTTTTGTCTAGACAAAAATAACATTCTTGGCATCATTATTATTTTGCATTATAATTTTGCATGCAAATAATGAGAACTGTGGTGTTATTTCAAGCAGGCCATGCTACTTGAAAAGACCTGAACCAAACTCTTAGAGGCCATTGGAAAAAAGAAAAGAAGCTAGAATACTGACAAGTCAGCACAGTGTCTTACAAGAAAAAACGAAAGCTAACAGTTTTAAACACAGCACTAATTAATATAGAGACCGAAAGCTGATAAAGGAATATGATCCTCTTTCACAACATTGTGCCTTTGGACTGATTGACAGCAACTGGATACACACACTCATTTTTGGTTTGGAAATTATTTGTCACCACTTTTAACAGCAGAAGGTTTTCTACACTTCGATAAAGCGATGGAAGGTTCCAAGGAAATAAAAGGGAAAAGCGTTGTTAGTGCCAGCCTGCCATTCATTTCCCTTTGTGTGGTTCCACTGGCTACAATGCCAAATAAGGGCCTCAAAGTAGAGTGAAGAATTAATACAGATTAAAAAGATATACTTTCTCTGGGTGCTTTCCTGGGTGATCAGTTTCTCAGCCTGGTTCACTGTGCAGCCGTACAATAGGAGAGCATATGGATGGGGAGAGATGACATGTGAACTCACTCTGACACAAAAATAAATGTTCATCTCAATGGGGCCTTGGTCGATTCATCATTCAAGCAAGTAAACTAGTTAATTACATTGGATGTGCTGTACTCAAACTATAAAGAAAACTGTATCTCCCTAGTAAATATGGAAACCTGGGAACTCAAACTCTATTTACTTTTTGCTTTGTACAAATACATGTGGCATAATCATCCAGCTTTGTAGATGTGCTTGAAACTACCATGCAAGCTCTTAAAGGCTTTAGAAATGTAGAAATACAGGAATTTTTAGGAAAATTACTGACATCAGAATTATATGAGTAATCAAAATCTTAACACAGTCTATGTATTTTCTTGCAGTTCCCATATTCTAGAATGACTCCTTTATAACGAGAGTCTAATTTGGAATAGCAATAATTTCATTTTAGGATATTTACTCTGCTTTGTAAGTAGAGCAATTATTCTGGAACATGTTCATTTACATTTTGGATTAGTGCCTGCAGAATGGTTTAGAGGAATAATTATTTTGGAAGAGCTATTCTGATCAATTTCTGCATCTGAGGCCCTGCAGACCATATGTGTCACCACAGACAGACCAGAACTCCACCAACTAAGGCCTTTGACTTAAAAGACTTCAATACTATTTGATTTAATATTTAGAATTAGCTATTTACAGTGAAAAAATACAGTTATCACACTTTTAGGGCACTATTTATAAGCCAGCTAAGCACAGTATGCAATCACTAAATGCCTAGGGTAGGAATTTCAATGCAATATAGAAGAAATTTATTTGCCTACAAAATGCTGTTAGGACCTTGATGGTCCCCATGAAAAATGCTTTGTGCCGTGACACACTGAATATTCACTGTTAAAATATAAACCTCAGAAGAAAGATTCTGTTGGCCTCAGTGTGTAGGTAGGTAGCAGGTTTTTATGAAGGTGGTCAACAAGCTGAGAGACACAGATCAAGATTTTTTCGTTTAGCACAGCACCTACAGGATGCCAGGCCAAACCTGCATGGTGGAAATGTGCCCACCAGCACAGCACCTGGGCCTGTATAGTCACAGTCTCATATCTCTGTGAAGGAACAAGAACAGTAGGATGATTCCTGGCTTATTTGTTCTCCTGAAAAAAGATAAGACTGTGTATACAGTACATCTCTACATTGCTATCATGGCTCACATCTTTTCTTCCCACAGAAGGGGGAAAAAAAAAAATAGCATATGCCAGGAGCAAAAATCTCCCAAAAGATCTTGTGGAGAATTCTTCATTCTATTGGGATGGGAGAAACACTTATCCTACAAGAATGGTTGCAGGGTCTGCCCCAGTGTTCTTATCAGAAACTCAAGATTTATAAGAGTAGGAAGGAGAAATTAGAACCTATTCATTAGTTGTTCTGTAATAGATTTAAAAATACAAACTTGCAAGGTCACTTACATAAAGCCTGCAATACCATATGCTCAACACATTCCAGAACACCAAACACATGAATCACTGTAGTTATATTCATAAAAATACTCTTCTACTCCCCCAGCACATCACACAATGATGCAGTTACAGGAACTTTTTTTCAGGTGGCAGCTGATTTAAGAGGTTTTTGCATTTGCTGCTTATTCCTGCCCTGTAGCTATAATTGATCACTTCCTCAGTTGTGCTGGTTTAATTCTGTGAAGTTGTGCCAGCCACCATACTGGGCTTAAAAAAAAAACCAACCCTCAAAACAACAAGCAAAAAATGCCCCCACCTGTAGTTTTTAAAAGTTGTTTAAAAAATACCACTTGGGATATTTCAGTGATATTCAGTGCTTCATCACAGCTTAGGGGCCAGTGAGCTGCTGCTCAGTGATAGGAATGAGCAGCTGAAGGTGGGGAAGGCAAGAGCTCTCAAACCAGCTTTGCAATCAGAGACAACAGATTGATCAAGCTGGATCTGACACAACAGTGAGAACAGAGACATAACTAAGCATGATAAATACCTGAAAGGAATTTGTAGTGAGGTGGGGGTCAGTCCCTTCTCCCAAGTAACAAACAACAGGGTGAGAGAAAACATCCTCAAGTTGCACCAGGGGAGGTTAAATTGGATATTAGGAAGAATTTCTTCACTGAAAGAGTGGTTAAGCCTTAGACCAGGCTCCCCAGGGAAGTGGTGGAATCACCATCCCTGGAATTGTTCAAAAACATGCAGATGTGGTGCTTAGGGACATGGTTTATTGGTGGACTTGGCAGTGTCAGGTTAATGGTTGGACTCAATAACCTCAAAGGTTTTTCTTAATGATTCTATGATTCCTTGTCATCAGAAAATGTCCTTCTCAGAAACATCTACATGGTTTTTAAATAGTAAAGGAAATCAGTAGCTGCACAATAACATCTATGTAACAGCAAAAAAAAATATGAATGTCCAAAGCCATAAGTGGGAGAGAGGTGTGAGGTAGGCTGGGACCAGCATACAAGTCCTTTTAAGAGATGTATAATAATAAAAATGCTAAAGCTCAATGTTACCAAAACACATTTGATTAAGTTTTTTTAACCTGGATTCTACTGAAATGTGATTTTACCCTAGCCCTTTTTAAAAGCTTTTTGTGTATATTCTCTGTATATATGTATGTGTGTGTCTACATATAAACAGTAAGAAATGGTATGAATCCTTATCTGTGCTTGCATTGTTTACACAGGCATTCAGACTCAATAAACCTGTGGGATTTTTTCTCACTTTCACTGAAATAAGACAAGAAAGTTTCAGTGGAACTGACAGAATTTAGCCATTCTTAAATAAGCACTGGTGAAGGACAAAGCAGTCTCCATGACTTCGTATTTAAAACGAAGTCAGTTGGTAGAGAAATTTCCAAGGTAACTGAACTATCAATCAATATAGAAGAATTCTCATTTGTTCCATTAAATAAATTCAATTTGTTTAAGAAAGTTATGGTGTTCTGAACATTAAATACTAGAACAGATACATTCATAGGGAAAATGGCATGCAACCTTGACCAGTGTATTTGATGGAAGCTTTTTCACAAAGATAGTGTTTCTTCAAGATTAATTAATTTATCTGGGAGAAAAACAGGGGGAAAAAGATCCAGTATGGCTTTACTTGGTTTAGGGCTCTTGGTGTGTTGCTGCTTATTTTTTTTATGAAAGCAGAAATGCAAAAAGCCCTCTCCTCTGAAAACTTAAAAGGTGCCAGGAGTAAAACATAAGACATTCACAAATTAAATTCTTCAACTTACTGTTCACAGAAAGACAGTTTTTTCATTCTACTGCTTTTAGAAATCAAACAGCAGGAATTATGGGAATGAATACTTTTTCTACTGTTGGAAAGGCTAGCAGGTTTTCTGTAATATGTGCCTTGAGAACAGTTTTCTCTAGAATAAGAACTCTGCCATTGATCACAAAAAGAAAACCAAAGCAAGAAAGGAGAAATAAATTGTGTAGACCACAGAGAGGGTCAAAGACGACCCTAAACTGTGCCCAAGACTAATCTCCAACTAAAATACCAGGAGAAAAGCTTTTGGAAGATAACTGACCCAAGGTCAATTTGTTACTCTCTAAGACCTGATAACACTCACTGAAGATTTGTCAAGGATCTCAGAGGTGCTGACATCCTAGCAGTGGTGTAAAACTTGTCACCTAACTTCAGTAGCTAGAGAAAGGAAAGTGGAAAGTGTGACTAACTTCACAAAAGAGTTTCAGGATGAGAAACTACATCAGTGATTTTACATATAGACTCACAATGTGACTATATGTCAAGATAACATGTGTCAATGAAAAAAAGCTTGCTTATCTGTAGGTACTCTACCATCGTCACTGTCTTTATCTTCAGAGCTCATTTTGATTTCGTCTTGTGCCTACAGTTGTTTTCTATTCATACAGCTAAAGCTACTATCTGAGCTCTTGTTACCCTGACTGCTTCAAAGCCCTCTTCTCTGGCCTTGACAGGAACTACTAACATCAGTTAGTACAGAGATGGTTTTCATTTAGCACTTGGACATCATCCTCAGTGCTGCAGCCCAACACAGCTTCTGCTTTCTTCATTGCATCAGTCACTAAGCACTTGCCTTCAAATCCCATCTGTAGAGAAATCACTAGCTCCACTGCTAACCTGCAGTTTCCTCCAGGAAGAAGCTCCAGCAATGCATAACACTAAACATCAGGTTTAGGAGAAGAATGTATACAATATTAAATAAGGATAGAGCTACACAGGCTGAGTCAAATAGGAAATGAAGATGTTCTGGAAAAGATGAGTTGTATTATTACTTTCTGACATGTTAGAATTTCTCATTGGCTTTTGAGATTTACCAAAATGAGTAGGTGGTTTAAAAGCCTTTTATCAAAACTTTTATGCTACTTAAACTCCAAAGTAATTTACTTGAGTCTTAAAGGAAGCCACTGACTAAGCTGTGTGTGGCTGCTGGAGGGATGACAGCACTGTATAGTGGCAGCAAGTTTATCAGAACCTGGCCTTAGACATAAAACTCTCCTTGAAGTACTCTCCACTTACACCTTGCTCTGACTTTAAAGGATAAATGTTATATTCATATTAGCAAACCAGCTCATAACTGAGAAAAAAAAGGACAACAGCAGCTTCCAGTTTTGTGCAATAACACATATGTATGACCAAATTTCTGTGTTTGTTATGTACTGATACAGAAACTTGACAAAGCATTAATTTTGTATATAGCACTTCTGAGCCAGGCTTGATATAGTGGTGCATTTGGCTACAATTCAACATGTAGCTTGATATTTATATGCTATTTTACATTGAAATATGATTGTATGCTTTTAGATTTACAAAACTCTAGCCTTGCCAGGAAATTCTTGCCTATAAAGCTATTTTAGGACTTTATCAGTTAAAAGGCTTGAGAGTTGAATTTTGTCCTCCCATTGACTTAAATGGATACTGCATATGTGTATTCAGAGGCAAGCTTTGGCCTTAACTTTGATTTAATTGTTTAGCATGGTTAGAATTACATACTTAAAAATCCAGAGTGATTAATGAGACTGGTGACAGTTTGTGAACTCCTAAGGTTTCTCTGATGCTTGGAAAAAAACCCTCTAAATTTCTTTCTCTGGCACATTACACAAACAATAACTTAAATCCCCATGCGGTTTCTATTTGCCACAAAGACAGATGATTTAAAAGTTTTAATGAAAAACTGACTTTGAAAAGAAAATTCACATAGCTTATTTCCTTCTTTCACTTTTTCTTACCAACCAGTTTAAGCAACTGAAACAGTTCCAGTGCTCAGAATCAAACAATTTTAGTATTGCACAGAAAATTTGAAATATACTGGGTTTTTCTTTCCCCTCAGAGAAGTCTTGATAGCTCTTTTGTAAAATGCTGTGGAACATATTTACTGTTTTCTAACTAACCCAAAGACAGGAGCCAGAAGAGCAAAGACACTTGGGCAGTAGCTGCTCCTGGCAGCCATTACAAAATTAGCAGCCTATTGGAATCCCCCAGGAATCCTAGCTTTAACTCAGGAAAATAAATGTTTCCAACCCTATCCACTCCAGAAAACACTGAAAATATGAACTGGGAGTAAAGCAAGGTATTGCTCCTTTACTGACTGTGCAGACAGCCTGAAATAAAGCCTGGAGAGATGGGAATGACTAGGCTACAGTGGACTACTAACTCCAAATCCTTAATATGATCATCTAATTCTTAGCATCAACTGAACTCTAACTGTTTATCATTTTAGGAACAGCATTCAACCAATGAGCATGCATTATGATTCTAAATCAGTTGTCAGTCTTCTCTGTGTGAAGACTGCCAGAACCTCCCCCAAACCTGAAAAATATAACACATTGATTTCTGTATCACTCAGAAGTGGAGTCACAGAGGCCTTGTTGCATAAACTGCTAATTAACACAGAACAAAAAGCTAGTCTTTGCCCTAAGGAGCTTGCAGTTTAATTATGATTGGAGTCAATGTGTAAATACCAACAGAAAATAAATGAGCATAAGGGTTCACTTAAGATTTCTCCAGGGAAGCAAGTTTAAGAGATGTCCATTTTCTTTCATCTCAGCTGCTTCTTTCTGGGATCAAAGAAGTGATCCTATTTAAAATACCCTTTCTGAGGCAGGAGTGTAACCTTGTGGGTTGTTGGATCAGCAAATCTGATGGAATGGCAAACAATGTCCCTTGAGCATTGGTGCTTCAGCCTGAGACCTGCCAGTGCAATGGAGTTGCTGATTGCAGTGGGGCATCACTGCCATAGAGCATAGCAACACAGCAGGGTCACAGGGGTCAGCTCAATAAGCAGCAGTGTCAGTGTGCCAGCTCCAGAGAAGAGTGTCAGCACCAACAGTGCTGTTTACAGAGTGAAATAGAAGCAGTTAGAGCACAGGGTAATTGCATGAAGCATAACAGCTAGTGAAGGTCAGAGGCTTTGACAAAGAGGAGGTAAGAGTCAACGTTGCCTTCCTACATGACAAGATAGAGGCCAAACAGGAAAAAAGTGGAACAGCCTGGAAGATGAAGCCTGCTCAGTTGAGTATTGGCTGCATATTAGCCATTTTCAGTACAGTGTCTTGGGACTGTCAAGTTAAATGGACAAGAGATGAGATTGTGCATTATTTCATCTCAAAGCTATGAATATGCAATATTCATTTGCACACTTCAGTAAGAAGGAATAGGTGAAGCCAAGCAGCAGAATTCCCCATATTTTAGAGCAGAAAAGGATAAATGTCAGCAAGCTGCTATATGGGAAAGTGCACCTATATTACAATGTGCTGGCTATGGGACAAGATACCTGCCTTACTCTTCTACTGTTACAGACTTAAAGAGGTAGCACTGTCTTTTCATTATAACATGCCTGACTTAAGGGGTAGTTGTTACCACAGTGACATTTTTCTGTAGACTTCGTAACTACAGTAGATATTATAAAAGGTAGAAAGCACTCTTCTCTAAGTGTATTATCTATACACTACAACTGGGCTTTGCTGAATCCCCCACATAATTGCTATGCTTTGTTCAGCTTATAAAAACACCTCTATAGACCACCATGAATTTATACTACATGGCAGCTCTAAACTTGTTTGTAAAGACAGGAGTTGAATTCCTTGGATTAAAATTAATTTTAAATGCTTTAATGGGGTGAGCATTCTTATTGAAGACTGATGTGCCTGCAGGCTTTATAAAATGCTGGCATTCTAGGATGCAGAGATATTCTCTGAGTCAGGTTGCTAAAGGATATCACACACCAATGGCAATTACTGCTCTCCATTTTGCGGTCACATACGATGCCATAAAATGGGTCCCAGACTTCCTTATTTAATTGCCTAGTTTCTTTTCATCTCAAGCACAAGGCAAAAGAAATGCATTTAGCTCACCCTTGTAAAATAGTCCACATTTTCTTACTCTTGTGCCTTTGAAATATTGCACATGACAGCAAACATTTAGAGAATTTCGTGAATGGCAGAGACTTGTAAGCAGCCTTATCCTGAGGGTATTTATTGGCACAAAGCTTCTGTGGCATTGTGCTTCAGTGCTGCTGAAGAGCTAAGACAAGTTTGTGCTGGTGGATGTAAGGGTAAGCAGAATCTTCCCACTTCAGAAGGGTGATTTGCGTCCTGGACACTAAAGACCACACAATTGATGTGCAAGTCAAACATTTCATTAAACAGTTTTAAAAAAAGAGAAAATAATGCCATTTTGCCACAGTATTGTCATATGGCAATTGTGATTTGACAAGTGATGCAGGTCTCGGACCTCAGAGTAATCTTGAGCAAATTGCTTTGTGGAATGGACAATTGCATGTTTATGCCTCAGTTTGCCCAACTGTGTGTTAGAAGAGTAGAAATTATAGAAAACCTGCCATCTTTACTGCAAATGGTTGAAGAACCACTGATGAAGGTAGGAAGATAGCATGAAGTATTTCGTATTGTTGCACAATTCAAAATTAATGTAAGATATTGAAACCTTTCACTAAATAATGAAAGATATCAGGATTCTTAGGCAAGCTTAGCGACAATGACACTGCCAAGATTGGCTATGTGATGTCTCAACAGACATTCAGCATAAAGAGAAACAGGAATGATATGAGAGGTGGAGAGCAGAAGAGGAAAGGAGAAATGGTCAGAGAAGTGAAACAGAAAGAAGAACAGGTGAAGAAAGACCTGCTGCCTTCTATTCCAGTAAGACCCAAAATCAAAGTGCAGGGCAATGCAGCTCTGGCTCAAGTGGCTGGCATCAGATTGCTGCAAAGCTGTTGGCACTGCACTGCCTTTTCACCTAGCTGTGACCTCTGCTCAGAAGCAGAAAACCTGCAGAGAGAATATATTCTGCATCCTTTAGCCAGTGCCATCCATAAGCAGCTTTCCCTGACATCCTGTGCCGACCTACCAGTCAATCCCCAATAGAGAAGGCCAATGGTAATGGTACCATCACTTGCTCCCATCTGCCTACTCACCTCCTGCTCTCTACAGCACTGTAGCAAAGCCTGGGAGATGCTGTTTCAGGGAACCAGTTGTTCCCCACCCCCATCCCCCCTTTTTTCCCCTACTGACAAAGCATAGAGGTGGTAAGCAGGCTTTTTTGCTCTTCCCACTATGTCTGAGCTGCCAGCTTCTCCCAAGGAGGTGTCTGCCACTCTCTGTGTAGGTCTGCCCTTGTGCTAGTCAAGCAGGAAGAAATCTGGGTGCTTCTGATCTCCAGACAGCAGGATGGCAGTGACAGTGCCCACAGAAAAAAAAAAAATACTTTTTTTTGTGAAGACATTTTAACACCTCAGAAGATAAAGCTTCATCTGTTACAAGTTATGAAATAATGGTTTATATTTGTCCATAATGAGCTCTGGAGTAAAAGATAAAGAAATCATTCTTTTTACCCATCTGGCTCAGCAACAAAATGAAGGGGAAGAGCACATCCAGAGTAATAAAGATACAGGCTTTTAAAATCTGTAATCACTCTATTTTGCACAGAATGAATGAATCAGAAGCTCACAGTGAGCTACAGAAAAGAATTCATGGGAAGCACGGAAACAGTCCTCCTCCGTAGTTGGATAATCTCAGTAATGCCTGGAAAAATAAAACCTCCACATTCTAAGACTGAATATTTCCTTTCATATTCCTTCCTATACAAATTCATATATCTGTTCTCCAGCACGTTACCACTAAACTACTAGTTATTGTTCTTGTGCTAAAGAGGATTTATAAGCAAAAACATCAAAAAAGGAAAAGACAACCAAAACCTCCAGTGATTAGGGCACCATTCCCTCTCTGTTAGCAACAGGAGGAAGAGATGAAGTGTCCACCTTTAAGGGCTATCACTGCCAGACTACTAGAGATTACTGACCTAGGGACCTGTTTGCTGAATTACTCCAATAGTTAGTCTCTGACCCATGTCCATCAAAATGAGCCAAGTTAAAGCTAAAACAGGGTTAAAAGTGCTAGCACAAGTGTAAACTGCAGAGGGGACAGTGGTGGGGTGGATCTTCCTGAGCTGAACTCTGCGGGGACCTGAGAGTCTTTAAAGCGGAAGTTTCTATTTCTGAACTACACTGTGCTCAGCCTAGTTGTACTTAACAAGCTGGTTCCCTGCGGGTGGCAGAGGGGAATGTGTACAATTAACTCCTCTGGGTGATGTTTTCATAAGGGAGTAGCTCCACAGAACATAAAGGTATATTTTTGGGAAAGCCCAGTCATGAAAATACAACTGCTAGGAGCTAACCTAGTTGATGAAAATGGAAATGGAATTTCTCCATCTAATTTCAGCATGGTAAACTAGGAACAGAGCTCCAGCTGAAATATAAATGGATTGTGAATGTAATTCTGTGTTTCTTGGTACTTACTTAAAATAAGAACTGATATCTAGAACAATCTTCTGAGGAATTCTTTTTGCAGCTGAAATAGCTGAGGAGCCTCTCTAGGAATTTTTTTTGTTTACACAGTATTCGTCTTGCATTCAGACCCTAGCTGTGCTTAGGGACATTCAGATGTCCAAGAGGAGCTCAAGCCCAGGAGAAGCATTTGTAAGGTGGCATAGGTGCTTAATCAGGTGTCTCTATAAGCCAAGCACAACTTTATTTGTATTGCCATAGAAAGAACAATCAAAAGATAGATTAGACAAAGCTTGTAAGAATATCTGGTATCTTTTACCAAACTACCCAGTAAAAAACAGACAGCCTTTTAGAGAGGCATGTCTTCTTCAGGCCTGAAATAAAACCTTTTTTTAGTCTTCAGAAAATGTTGTCAGGATTAGATAGGTGTGAGAAATTGTTTCTGCCATAGGTGAGAACAAAAGATGACTTATCAACCATGCAACAGTTTACAGAAAGAATCCCTACAGAAGAGTGCAGGAGTGGAGGGGATGTGCCTTAGGGTGTCCCTCATCTCTTCCGTAAATGCTTCTCCCAAGAAGACAAGTACAGTTCCCTTTGTATGAGCATTTAAACTTCATTATACACTGGCATCTTTGAGGGTGACTTTTCTTTGTGGATCATAGCAAAAAAAAATAAAAAAATATTGCTAATGTTATGGCATAGAGCAAGCTTTAACTTATTTAGCACGTCTGGTGACATGGGAAACACAGAGGTCTGTTATACAGGCTCACAAAGTCTGATCTGATTTGATTCCAGCATTTGATTCCCATCTTTCTTATCACAAAGGCCCTATCCCATGAATTTATGCAGTGTTTATCAGAGCCCAGTTAGCTGGACAATTGTACTACACACAAATAAAGATCTCTCATACAGGCTGTAAAATCAGACTCTCCCAGGCTATAACCTCACATCAAAGCCTCCCCCTTCCCCCAATATGTGCTTATGAGGGATCTTCCAGATCTGGTGGTCCAATGTTCAGGGGAGCTCCTACAGTATGGGCTAAGTTACAGTACCTTGTGCACTAGCACAGAACAGACTTAAGTCCAGCTGGAAGATGGCAAAACCTACCATCAGGTAGAGGTGTGCTTAAAGGTATTGAGAACACCTAACACCCTTCATTCAGTGTACACTGAAGCAGCAATGAAACATTCCTTTGGTCAGTGGCAGCTGTTGCATTAAGATAGTGCCCAGCCAAGCAAGAGCAAAACCAAAACTATGTGAACTGATAGGTTTCCCAGGGACCTGCTTGCAGAAACAAGATCTGGTAGGACTGATTTTTTTTTTTTTGCAGCTAGGTGTGAGGCAGTCAGAAAGTGAGCACAATGCTAGGAGGAAAAGAAATCCAGCAGTGTGTGTTGTATTCAGACAGTGCTTTTTTAGGCAAATAATGGGGTTTGGGGCTGAGTACTAACAGAAAGGGTATGCCTGAATTCCTGAAAATGGAAGCTGTCTCATCTTTTGTATTACACTGTTCAGGAGAACAAGAACTTGGGTTTTTTTTATTATTTTTTTTAAGTTTTTTTAGTGTTAAATTTTTTAAGACTCTATCAAAGAAATTCTTGATCCACAAACAGCTATTTCTTCCAAGACAAAACTGTCCTGTGAGTTCAAAGTGTCATCGCTAGGTGCTTGAACCAACAAGCAAAACAGAGTTTCCAGGGCAGGCAGAAACATTTCACACCAGATAAAGATGCATTTTTTCAACCTGTTTTGCTTTATCAAATTTACAGGGAATGTGCAACAAAGCCACCTGGGTTATTCAAGTCCTTGTACAGTGCACAGCTGGCATGGCAGCATTTCCTTTCATCAGGTTAATTTTGAGACAGGACCAGGGAGATGAAACTGAAAATTTTGCAATTTTAATTAAGAAACTGTGTAAGGATGTAAACAGCCACATGATTAACAAAGTAACTAGACATAGGAGTTTATGTTTACACAATATGTACACTAATATAAAAGTCATATGAGGAAAGAGTTTCCTCCCTTCAACCTACTAGAGAAGTGCATCCTGAATTACCTCTCCCTGTGCTTTCATGAACACCCTCATGTTTATTACCATCATCTTTACCAAAATTACTAGCAGAGCTGAGCCACCTAAAGCTGTTGAGAAAAACAAAAAAAGACATCAGGCATTGCAAACTGCATAGCACCCTGTGAACAGACCTGTTTTCTGTCAGATTAAACAATAACACAGATTATGCACATGGGTGGAAATGCAGACATGGCTGGAGAAATGACTTGGAAGTTTCCTCATGACCTTTACTGCCTTCCTTTCCAACAGCACAGCTGCCAGGCCACAGCTCTGCAGGGCCCAAGGGCAAGGCAGAACCCTACAGGTGAAAGGTGGGGGCCATGGCCAGCTGTGCCGAGGTATCGGAGTCATTAAGGATTAATCAGCAAGGCAGCAAGCTGTACTTTATGTGATTAATCTTTGTTGCTGAGAAAGGATTGGCTGTCATCAGGAAAGGCACTCAGGTGGACTTGTGGGGACCGAGAAACTCCTAGGCCATTTGCTGTTACTGTAGGAGACAAAGGTGCTGGGGAGATGCTGAGGGAACTTGGGTTGTTTAGTCAAGAAGTCTCAGGGGGGGACCTTAACTCTCTCTACAACTACCTGAAAGGTTTTGGGGCTGGAAGATAGCCTGAGGAACCAAGACCGTAAGATCCCATGAGACACTCATTGAATTGTGGGTGTCCTCTGAGCTGTTGTCACATCTCCTGCCAGAGAGTGCATCCATCAGTCCCAGCTGTGTCCTGTCCTAGAGCTCATATGGCTCAGTCTCAGGTCATTGTTGTCTTTGAAATGCCCTTCTTAGATAAAACAGTCCATAATGATCCTACTAGGCTTTTTGGGGGGAAAGGCACCAGCCAGTTTTGTCCAAGCCCTGTAGAAGGCAAAAAGCTTCCAAACCCATGACAGTCTCAACAACTCTGCACATTGTCTGAAGAGACAATGTATATCTGGGAAAGGCAGAATATTGGATTTTGTACAGGTTTTCACCTCTCTCAGACCCTGTTCCAGAAGAACCAAAACAGATACAATTCTCTGGGAGATGCAGATACAATCTTACTGTCTTTGTGGCACAGAAATTACCTTTTGACAGCACAGCACTGATCCACAGACTGGTTTGTCACCCTGAGTCTAACAGCAAATGTTTCAGAGAAAGTGAAAGAAAATCCAGAATGAACAGCTGCAGAGTAATCTAGCTGTGGGGGAAATAGCTACCTAACCACCACTGACTGATAGATCCTTTATGCCATAACACACCATAGGTGTGTACATTTCTTATCTTGTCTAATTAACTATGAATGTTCTTATTATTTGTATAGAAGTCTAATCATTTTTCAAATCCTGCTAAGCCTTTGCCTCAGTTATCTTCCAGCAATCACTTCTAATATGTAATTAAACATTACATAAAAAGCATTTCCTTTAAAGCATGTTTAAACACTTCTCCCAATTTCACTGATCTCCATCCTCTCAGATTATGAGACCCACAAAAGGAATCTCCCAATTTACATTCTCTCACTATATAGACTTCCAATATTTTAACACTGGCTCTTACTCCCTCTTACATTTCTCCTTCCTAGCATGAACTATCTCACGTTCTCACAACACAGTGTCATCACATTGTTTGGTACAGAAACTGATTTTTAGTATATTTGTTCATGTTTCAACCCTTCTTTTCTCATATGCCTCAGAACTGATACCCCAAACTTAGTCTCAGAATTTTCTTAAACTTCATTTATGAATGTTAACTATTAATTGGATAAAATGCACAAACTTATCCCAGGTATTTTCTTGCCTTTCTTTTAAAGACAAATTTCAATGGATATTTCAGTTTTTACATGCTTCAGGCACCAAAGTGACAAACTTCTTTTTTTCAGTTGCTTTTGCTTTGTAGCTGGCTAAATAAGAACTAAGGGAAAACTGGCAAGGATTGTAAGTTCTTGGCCATACAGTTAGCTGGGTCTACATGAAGAGACAGCTTGCTGTACAGTTGGCAGCAGGGCTGACACGGTTCAGTGAGTCTCTGGTGCCAAAACAGGGCTCAGCAACAAGGATGGCAAAAAAGTCTGCCCCAGACATATGATGCTTCTCAAGTAAGAAGTGCTCTGAGAGGAAAGGGTGAAAGGAGGGCAAGTAGCTACTGAGAGTCAAAGAATTACTTGACAACAGGCATGTATACCTCATACCACCAGTTACCTGGAGGTGATCAGATAGGTACGAGAGTCTCTTACTCTCATTTACCTCTATAAAATCTCCTACAGTTCTGACACCCAACATACTGCCTCACTGCTAAAGAAATTGTAGTAGACACCTCTGAGATTCAGAAGAAGGAACGTATACAAATTCCCTAGGTGTTGTCAGATATTCATAGAATCATAGAATTGTCAGGGTTGGAATAGACCTTGAAGATCATCTAGTTCCAAACCCCCTGCCATGGACAGGGACACTTCCCACTAGATCGGGTTGCTCAGAGCCCCATCTAGCCTGGCCTTCAAAACTTCAGGGATGGGACTTCCACTACCTCTCTGGGCAACCTATTCCAGTGTCTTATGACCCTGGAAATAGACCCTTCATCATATTGATGAAGGTGGGTCTGTTATAACCTTAATTTGCTTTTGCTAAAGGCCATGTGAACAGTATGTGTAGATGGAATACAACGTAATTTGAAGAGGGAGTTGTACTGCTGTGGAAACCTGAGATGCCTTATGCCTTTTCAGACACCTAGGCACTACTTTACAGATACATCAAGTCTATGGGCTGAGTAGACTTGAAGGCCCCAGACATCCCCAATCTACACACTTCAGAATACTGATGAAATTTCCTCAACAGTGTGGAAGTTCTTCACTGCAAGCGACCTCAAATTCTGGATGTTAACTTCCACACTAGCTGGATGTACTCCGTTTCTACATCTGCAGTCCTAATGACTCAGATGCAGATCTGTCTATGCTTTCCTTGGTTTTCCAGGCTCAGGAGTGCATTTGGCTGAGTCTGCCAGAGTAGAATCTGCAGTTTTCCTTGCCCCAATTCCTTTTGCATGATCTTTTCATGCCAGGGGAGTACAAGTCTCAGCTTTAATCCCTGATTAAACCTGGCAAGGTAACAGAGAAGAAAGAAACCTCAACTTAACTGGAATTTGCTGACTATGAAAAATCTTCATATATACGTATGTATACAAAATCTTAAAATTCTAAAATTGTTTTGATATAAAGCACCAAAGAACTGCTGAAACTCTGAGTGTGGCTTTTACTTTTTTCCTAAGTCAGGACCGCAGAGCTTGGAGGATGAGTCCTTTCTGTCCACTCTCTGCAGCCACTTCTAGAAGGTGTGACCTTACTCTATTTGTCCAGGTATTTTTTGTGCACAGATAGGAAGCACATGCTCTGGCCAGCAATGAGCACTGGTTTGTTACAGTTTTAAGCAAGGAAAATGTAACACCTGCAACCAAGTTTTTGAGAGCAAAAGCTGGAGAATGCTGTGGCATGAACAAAAGCATCTCATTTGTCTTGTTGAAATTATCAAGTGAAAAAAAAATTAAAAAAGCCAAAACCTTAGAACAAATAAAATTTTTTTCTTCTTTCCAAGTAAGATAATTAACAACAACAATGAGGTAATGGAAAAGAAAGGACAGATGTACATGGTTTCTCCTGGAATAAAACAAGTCTGCTGTCTTAAATATTATCATTCATATTATAAACATGCATGAGACTTTTGGAAAAAAATCCAGTATGTCACTTTGTCACATCATAAAGGACCCTATGCTGCCAGAAAGTCCTAAGCAAGTGACATTTCATTGTTTACAGGTTCTAGGTGATGATTGCTAGGGTGGATATTCTCAGGCATGTCTGCTAGTTGTTGCTTGAAGCCTGAGCACTTTTACTCATTCATTGACTAAACACAGCATGAGTCATTAACCTTTATATTTACACGCATACGCACACACTCACTACGCACACACACACATACACAACCTCAACAGCTGGCCTTCTAAAAATCTTTTCAGCTATAAACATTAATAATTAATTTACCCTGGCAGCTACCTGCACTATTTCCTCCTAGGTCTTTCATAACATCTCCTAAACACCTCCTCCTCCTCGCCTTTCTCATCAATGGGAATTGTTCTGGGGGCACACCCACCCGCCAACACACGCAGAGCAAACTCAACAGGGCAAATATGCCATTCAAGAAGGCTGTCATGGAAATAAATTTCCAGGGCACGGAGCAAGTTATTGTATCCTGAGAAAACAAAGGGTTGTGCTTTTACGTCACCTGCGATGTCCCAGATCTTTGTGCTTGCTGAGAGAAGCAAACACACACCAGAAGTGAGTAAGGCAGAGGAGAAAGTGCAATAGCGTGTGTAATTGTCAGTTCAACCCTTTCATTAGAGAAAATAATTGGTTTAAAATGTGGAAATACTTTTTTGGGGAGAAAAAAAATAAATAAATGAACAGGCACCTGACCAGCTCTGATAAATGTGGGCTGAGCACTTAGATCAAACATTAAACCTTCAAGTGTCTTGTTTTGCCTAAGGTGGTAATGCATATTCAGCATGGATTAGGAACCACAGATTTAAAGGTATTTGGGTGCTTAACTCTCATGTTCTCAGGGACTCATATACTTAAAATTTTTTTCAATTGAAATTGAAAGTCTAAAAATAACTTTAAAACACCATGTCTCACCCTGAAGGGCATCTCCCTGTTAATTTTAGCGTAAGTTCTGAAATGACTCCAGAGTAATCAGTCTTCCTGCCAATTAGTAGAGCCATATAGCCTATTATTGTAGCCATCAAGAGTCAAAGTACACACCATGTACATAGGAGGACCCAGGAGAAGAGGAACACAAGGGCTGGTCCCAGAAGAAATGAAGTTGTTTTGACCACAGGGCTCATTGCTTCACCATGGGATTTGAAAGGGACGTGATAGTCCAGTGCTGGAGTCTGCAACTTCCTCACCACTTCAAGATCTGGATTGCCCTCTGGCATCGGCTCTTGCACAACCTCAAGTATTTAGTATTGTTCTTATATGATAGTCTTCTCCAAACTGCTTATGAACCATGTGCACTTTGCCGCCCATGTTCAGAAGCCAAGAGAGAGGAGGACAGAAAGAAAAAGTCTCCTGTAGTAGGCAGTTCATCCTAACTGCCTCAATGTAGTGTCTAGAGAGACTGGCCTTACAAGGTTGTGGTTAGCCTGCATGAATAATTCCCTATATATTCTATTAGCTTTAATTCCTCATTCTTTTTTAAGTGGTAAATATATTAAAAGGAAGAAAATTATAGTTGCATACAGGAAAGGTGTGCTTTGTTTCAGCCTTTGTTACTGGTGTTGTAGGTTTATACTTTAGCATTAACAATTGCTCATTTATTGTTTCTTTGCAAAATAGAGAAGACAACCTTTTCCTGTTCCACAGGGGTGCTGTAGGATCAAATGAATTCTTGTGTTGTATTTTCAGTTGCAGGTTAAAATTCTGCCTTTAATGGACAAAGACAGAACTTTCAAACATTTTTCTGGAATTGTGAATGTTCTTAGGTACCATTGTTCCAAGAGTGTGCTAGGGCTGTGGTGGTGGATGAATAAATACAGAAAGTGCAGATGTGGATGGAAGGAAGCCATCAGCTTTTCTGTTGCTAAAAGCAATGCTGCTTTTCTTCTCTTTTACACATTATTGTTTAATAGGTCACAATGGATAGACTGTTGTAGATTATACTTATTTCCTACCAGGCTGTATTTTGCTGGTTACCATTCTCACAGTCAGCTGATAAGTGGAAGGAAACATAATTTCATTTTACCTTGTCTAACATCTAGTCTGTGCATCACCATGGTTTCACACCATACACCTACTCTCTTTTTCACTTCTTATGTTAGGTAATTAGTTAAGGCTACTTTAAGCATTAACTCAAGAGATTCGGGAGAACAGTGCTATATAGGACTAAGGAATTTGAGAGCCATTAAGAACATCTGTAGCTACACTTCTATTTCCCTTCCTGCCTGTGATTGCCTGGAGCGACAGGAAAGCCTCCATGGCATGCCCCCAGTTCACATCTGATCTGATGACTTTCAGTGCTTTCACTGTGTTGATCATGGCAAGAGGCATGAAGACTGATAGGCAATTTCTCTAATTGTATGTTTCAGTGGAACTGCTAGCCAGTGAGTGGGATTCCTGCTGTTACAAATGTAACAAGAGGAAGAAATGTGCTGTCAAAATGAGTTAAACACAACTCTGGTTTAATTAGCAAAGTGGGACTGCACTGCAACTATCCAAGCCTTTTTACTGAATATGCACTTTAGGTTGCACAATCTAAAAGAGAAAAAGGCTTCTTCACTTGTGCAAATGAACATACAGGTCCCAGCTGGGAAGAGCAGGAGCACAACTACCTCTACCAGATGGTTCAGAGACTATATTTTATCATGTAGTAACCCACAAGACGACCAACAAAGAGGCCTTGAGCAGGGAGCTTACTGTCATTGGCCATGTTTAGTCTTAAAGCCTTGACTGCAGAGGCACAGGAGCCTCCCTAGAGAGTCCCTTTGTTAGGGAACCCCTCAGGGAAAACACAGGCATTACTTAGTGATTGTTAGGAAGAAATCTAGTCCTGGCATGGAAAAACTGTATTATGTATGTACCTGTACAACTCTATATTTGCCTACAGCCTGCCATAGCTGTTTATTGGAAGAAAGCCTCTGCCCACACTACCTTCTCTTTCTTACTTTACCTTGTGCCTAAGGGAAGCTTTGACTTTTGTTCTTTGTTAGGAATAAAACAGTATCAAAGAGAGGGCACATACATCAAATGTTTATGTAGGATCTTCCTTAAGACTTGGATTAACTGTATAGGAGTTGGGGAAGGGGTTAAGATCTCCTCTAATAATTCACTCTGATAGGCTCTGATTTTATAACATCTACAGTGTTTTGTACTGCACTCTAGTTAGTACATAATTCAAGGATAGTAAGCATGCATTTTGCTCCCCTTTCGCATCCATCAGCCTGCATTTCCGTTATCAAAAAGCTGAACAGCAAAATGTATAAGAAACAAAAAGCAGAAAAATTGAGACTATTAACTGATAGAATGATAGGGAGCTCAAGCTAAGGAAAAGCATCTGTTGAAGTGAAACTTTGATCACATGAGCAATTCAGATTAAAATAAAATCAGCCCTTCCTCCTTTAGTTCACTACTTCATGGAGAGCAATTAAGGAAGCACAGTGTGCACACATTCCTGAGTACCATCCATCACCTGGCTAATGTGCCTGACAACTTCCCAAGCCATATCTTTCCACTAGCTGTTTCCTCTTTCTCTTCCTACCTGCCCTCTCTACTTTCTAGCTCTTCCCTTCTTTAGTGAAGTGGAGAGGGTGGAAGGAAGAAAAAAAAATTAAATGAGAAAATTAAGGAATAGTTTCCCTAACCAAGTACCTATGTGTTAACTTACAGGTGTGGTTCATAACTTTTCACAGCTGTGGGTTTTATCACCATCACCACAAAAGTTAATCCTAATATTTCCATTTGAAGCAATGTCTTCCTGATTTTCTATTTCAGAACATCCTGCTCCATTCTAGGACTCATTTTTCAGATACACACAAGGACAGGAAATTTTTTAGATCACTAATGAATCAGGAAAGAATACCAGAAACCAACTTTGTGGATATTAGATGTGACTTTTCTTGAAGTATCTGATACTGGCTGCTGCCCGGAAAAGAAGGATCAAATTTAGTCTGACAACTTTTTAAATCCTCATTTTCTCTGTGGCATAGTATCTTCACCATTTGCTTTCCTCACATTATCCCCAGACAGATTATCTGAGACAATGAATAGGAAATGGTTAACATTCAACTACAAATTCAAAAATACCCTTGCACTTGAAGCATGTTGGATATGACAAGGGGGTCTGGAAGGAACCAGAGGAGGCTCAGATGCATAAATGCCTATGTGAGTGTACTCCCACACCTCAGAGAAGTGTCTAGTTATGTAGATTATCCCTTTATAGACACGCTTACTTCCGTTCCATAGACATCAGATAACATCCTACAGTTTAGCATAGGAAATAACACAAGTGTTATAAACACAAAGGAGAAAGAAGAATGACAAGCATAATATTTCTAAGCATGACTTAATGTAGATAAACTATAGGAATCCAAGTGAAGCTTAATTTCTTATTGACTAATTAATAACAGGAATCCCTACTGCCATTGTAAGCTAGTAGGATGCCCTAATGAAAGAGCTCAGGAAGGAGCAGGTAGAAGGCAGAGCTCTACTGGGAATGTGTTCTTTATTCTGTTCCAAATAGGAAAAGAAAAACAAGGACACTAGAGATGACTCTTACCAGCACAGCAGGGCACTGATAACACAGGGGTTTTGAAATTGGATTTGCTTTTATTTATCTCCCCTATGGCTCTGCCAATCAACCAGGACTACCTGCATGCCAGAAATGACTTCCTTGTGTTCCAGGTGGAGTCCCTGAACCTTCCCTATCTCCCTTTCTCTGCTCTTGCTCCTAAGCAGTTCTTGGGCATGTTGACTTTCCCATCCTCTACCATGTTGATCTCCTCACTAGCAATAAGGCCTGTCATCTCGGGAGATGAAGTCACCTATGCTAACCTGTTTCTGCTTAGCTACAGGTACTTCAGCTTGGTATAAAACTCTATGCCATCCTAGCAGTTCTTGCACTGCATGGGGGAAGAGAAAGCTGCTGGAGAAAGAAATGTGGGTTGTGGGAACTGATGGCCTATCACAGCATGGTAAGGGTATAGTAGTGGTTCCTTGAATAGCTGTGTCATTGCAGAAAGCTTGGTCCCTAAGTACTTCATGTGCAGTTTTTGTGGACTCCAGCTTTAAGTTCCTCTGGGGCGAGGTACATGAGCAACTTGTGAAGCTGGAGAGGCTGGATTCCTCTGTGAATTGAGTATTTGAGGTTAAAGCTTATGCACAGAAGAGATTTCCTCACAAAATTTGAAAAGAAGGAAGAGTAAGAGAGTTTTGTCTGACATGAGGAGAATATTCCAGCAGAGGGGTCCCTTCCCATCGTTCAGGGCTGGCTAGCTCCACTACTCCAACACTTATCGATTGTCCCATCCCCCAAACCACTTCAGCTCACAGAGCCTTCAAAAAGCTTTCCTCCCACCACTATGTCTGCTGCCAGCTCCCTGCAGTACCACTGCAAGCAAATCACCCTCAAGGCCCCCTTCTCCTTTCAGATCTTTGCTGAGAGAAATAAATAGAGCCACTCACTGCCCCTTTCACTTGAGCTGCAGCATCACCTAAAGCAGCTACTCCAGGAAAGACCTGTGAGGCTAGGAGACTCACCTCAGTGAAGGGTAGGGGTGGTTTCCTGAGGGTTATTGAGTCAAAGCACATACTGAGAGGCAAAAGTCAGAGGAGGCAGGAAGAGCAGGTGAATACTTAGCCAGGAGTAACCACATTTGTTGAAAAGAGATCGTTTATTGATAGCTAGCAGTGAGCAACTGAAGCCCTCCCTAGATGGTGTCAGCATCCCACTATCTTCATGGCCAGAGCTGTAGAAGATACTAGTATCCTGAGCCCTTTTGGTGAACTCTATCAAGATGTTTTGGCTTGCCTGGGGCCTGAGGAACAAGTGGTGATAGTCCTTGCAGTTTAGGTGATGGTAGTTGCCATGCACTAGGAAGTGGATAAGAAAGGCTCTGCCTCTCTCCCTGCTGAAACAGCTCAACAACCCCTGGTTTTCAAAGGCCTTAACCATTTTGCTGTATCCACCTATTTGCACTATATGTAGGAAGCAGATGTGGAGACTGGTCTTGGAGAGCTTCACTGCACCCTGCCCATGGTGGACTTTCCCATCTCACAGTGGCTAGTCACAAATCGGGCTTTGAATTTTGTAAGGCATGTAAGGTCCTGGCACCACCTCACAAGAGAGATTCTTGGGAGTGCTCCTCTGCAGTGGGAAATTTCATACTCACTACTGGTCATACCAATGGTTCTAGCAGTCTCAACATCAGTCAAGCCTGTGCAAAGTAGTCAGAGCAGACAGAAATTAGGGAGTGCAAGTTTCAGTTTACTCTGGTTGTTCTGTTGGAATACCTAATGAAGCCATAGGATTCACTCCTTGCCTGCAACACAGTGTAGCAGACACTGGGAGGGTTAGAGGAGGAAGGTACATGGAGATGGAGGTGGTGTCATGCAAAGTGAGCAGGAGCAGAAGTGACACTTTCATATATTTGATGTTACACAGACAATAGCAATGAGGCCACTGCTGTGAGCAGTGGCATGAACCTGCATGAGGCAGATGGACAGTAAGGCACTTCTTAAAGGAACATGAGATTCAGGAAGAAAAGGCCCAAAACACAGATTTCTTTTGGAAAGCTTTGAACTACATGTGCAGCGAGGGCATTCAATCAGAACAAATCATATCCCTAGTAAACTCCAAACTGCCTGTGAAGGGTGCAACACAAGAGCCCCAGGACTGACTGCTTCTGTTTACCAGTCCAGTCTTATTCCTGAAATCAAATAGCCACAGTCTGACTCTATTCCATTAGGAACACAGAGAGAAAAGGTCTGTTAAAGCATTCAGGTATACTTATATCAGAACAAGTAGATATAAACTGGTTATTGATAAGTCATATCTGGAGATTAGAAGGTTTCTGATCTTCAGTGCAGTGAGATTGTGGAACAGCTTTCCAGTAGGAGCTGTGGCAGTAAACAATAACTACAGTTAGCTGGAGCTAAACAGGCAAACAGGGGTAGAAGTTATGACTGAATATGACAGCATGAGATGGAATTATGCAGTTCAAGCAGACTCCTTCAGATCCACAATGCCTTATGCAGTTGAATACATCCCCAGCTCCATTTTGTAGTCCTCCCTCTTGGGCCATGGCAATGGAGGTACTTAAAGGAAGCAAGTACACCCACCATCCTTTGGCTGCCTGGAAAGACAGGCTCCAGGTCTGAGATAGCAGAACTACTAGGAGGTTGTGGTATCCTCTGGAAAACACTTGTGCATTCTGGAGTTGAGGTGGTGTGTGTGTGTGTGCATCACAAAATGTCACTGTAACTCTATCAGCTCTATAAGCTAGAAGGGGGAACAAGCTATGAAGGGGAGAACAAAGCAAAAGCAGACAGCTCAGCTGTGTCTTTGCCTATAATCAGAATCTCTTAGTAGTTGACAGAAGCACAGTTTCAAGAGTGGAATTTGATGAGGGTTTTGTGAAAGCAATTATGTGATATAGTTTATTTTTAGCTCCCTCAAATCAGTGGGAATATCTTCCATTGATTCTAAGAGGTTTTAATGCAATCCTATTCTAATTGTATGCATTACAAAGGAAAAGAAAGAGTAAACATCCTCAGATCTTTATTACAGTTACCTTTACTTTTCAAAAACGTAATATCTAATTAAACTTATATAAATTATGCATATCTTTACTGGGCATATTTTCAAGGCAAATAGTTCTCTGTTCTCATTTATCTTCATTACCTGATAACTGACAGAAGGCAATCTGCCCCTGCTAGGGTAGATTTTCCTAACTTAGCAAGAGCAACTGGCATGAATATCTGAGACTGCTGCCCTGCTTTGTACATTTTCAGGACAATGTTTAGCCTTCTCTTGGCCATGTCATTCAAGATCACAGGACCTCTGGCCTGGCTTGTTTCAACACAGCTTCTTACAAGCAGCATCTCAGCTAACTTCACTAATGAATGCCCTTGACATCTGTCTAGATTCATAGAGTCAGAGACAAAGAAATATCATTACATCATCTAATCCAATCTTTTCTATACATGCGTATATAAATTACAAGAGATATTGCTTGACAGGAATCCTTCAAGTTATACTTTGTTCTCTTTTTTTATGTAGTTAGTTAGGGTTTTTTTTTTTGTCAATAGTCCACGCACTGTAGAACCAGCTCTGTTCACATGCACATTATCAACATCTTTCCAGTTTAAGCCTCTGGGTCTAAACTTGCAAAACCTTCCTACATAGTTCTTACTCAGAGCTATCTTATCTAAAAAATACAAAATATTTTAATTGGCAGAACTAGTCTGAAGATTCTAAATCTGTTCTTTAACTTCTTTCTGTTAATTAGAGAGGAAAGAGCTCCATCTAGCTGTTTTGGGTCCAAAGGTGGAGGCTGGCATGAATTTATGCATAAAGAACATAATTATTAACAGAAGAACAGAACATACCTGTTCCTGACATCTCATAACTATTTTGGAACAAAAAAAACCCCTACCCCTCTCCAGATACTTTATCAGTACTGCATTAATAGTGAAGTATTACCAAGACTAATAAACAAAACCATTTTAAGAAGATATTTGGAGTCAAGGGGAATCTTTCCAACCACAAGTGCACACAATTTGCTTTCATTTTAAGATGTAAATATCCCCAGAGGAAAATGTACAAGGAATTAGAGCAAAAGTCCACGGCTCATCTTGCTTGCAGTCTTCTGTTGCATCACCTATTCTGCACTAATAAATAAACATCAACTGCACAGTGAATAGTTTTCAAATGATTCAGCAGAAGTTATTAATGATTCATTATTATTTCTATTGCAGTAGTGCCTGGAGGTCTCAGTGGGGAATTGAAACCTCACTGTAAAAACAAATAAGGGCAGAGTTGGTCTGTTTGTGTGGAAACATGACTGGAGCTCATGCACACCAATCCCAATCTAACTTTAAACTATCAGTAGCTGCTGTTACAATGTAGCTATGACAGCATAACTCTCAGCTTGGGTTATGCAAACCATCTGAGAAACCGAATAAATAACTGGAAACACAGCCTGCACTGGACTCTGTGCTGCCTCAGTAATTTGTCAGGCCATACCCAACGTAGCTACTTCGAAGCGTGTTCAGACATATCGTACAAATTGCAATGGCATCTTGGGCTGCAGTTACTCTGACACATCAACACACTCACTGGTCAGCAGCTGGAGCAACTGAAGATGTTACGAGTCTCCTCTATTCTGTAGCCGCTTTGTCTTCTGCTAGCGGTCACCACTACTGTCACAGAAGAAATCAGGCAGAAAGCCCTGGGCTTTGCACTTTGGCATCTTAATGCAAATTCACTGCCATCAGAAACTGAGGCGTGAACTGGAGCAGCTAAGGTGTGGGCACATCTCCTGCTCTGCTCACTCCCTTCAGAGTAATAACTTCATGCAAACGGTTAGTGGTGCTGGCATCCAAAGATAGCATAGTAGCCTACTCCTGTGCTTCTTGGCCAGAGACATTAAATAACAGGGGAATGAAGCAGTAAAGCAGGAAAGAAGAGTGGCTTTGACCAAAACAGCCTTTGGAGACAAAGCATATATTGTAGGCGACACAGGGTGTTAAACTCAGAAACTGTAAGAAAATATTTGTGTAAATAGTTCAACAATATTATTGAATTTATTAATGAATAAACTCTACTGAAGAATATGGCTTCAGTTGGGCTGGCAGAAGCAGTCCATCCATCCCTGCACCCTGCCAATAGCTACCAACCAACCTCAAAGAAAATAAATAAGAATTTGCTATTATCAAAAGTATTCCAGAGCATTAAGCATGACACTCACTTTTTTCTTCCCAGGTATTTATACACACAAAAATTGCTATCATCAGTGCAGCTGTTGTAGGTAGGTAAAACCCAAAATACCTGTGGAATGCAAGTGTTGCAGCACTGAGATATAGGAAAATACAGGCAACACAAGGAGAAATTCCTAATGGCACAAGAAAGCAGAGACAGCAAGGATTAGTCATCTGCTAACAAGAAACAGTTTCAGAGAAAAGACTTTTCTAAGCTTCAACAGTGGAAGATTCATTTCAGATTTGTGAAGGAGCTGAAGGATACAGCTGGAAGATGCTGAGTGGTTGAGATAGAACATCTCTCTTCTGCTACACAAAGCAAGCCTATAGAACTCAGCCACAGAAAGTTAACATGAGGACTCAATTCTAATGACTTGGCTTATTTGCCTCTGAGAAAAACCCCAAGAAACCTAACGAAGTCTTCAGCTGACCCTAGGTGAACTTTCAGTATAATACAGAAAATTCAGAGTTTATCATGCAGCCTTTTCCCAAAGAATTTAGATTGAACTTTGTTCCTACAGTACATTTCCAACAGCACAACTATCTTCTCTTATTCTGTATACCAACTACCTTTTTTCCTTTCTCATAAGTGGGAACATTCCAAGATTGAGAACCATACCATAAAAGGAGAAAATAAAATGTTGTTCAAACCATTAAGGAATATTTGAAGAACTTTTAGGACCTTCCATTTAGCAACTTTGTAAGGAAATAGTAATCTTCACTAGACTGTCTGTCATGGCCACTTTTCCATGCCATCTGGTTTAGTGTTAGAGCATAAGAGTAGTCATGCTAAGTGTCACAGACACGGTTTACATACAGTTTTACATTAGAGAATTTTGTGCTTCTTCTTGAAGCAACTAAAGGATTGAGAGCGTACACAAGGATCATACAAATGATCTTACTGTCACTTTGGAAAAGGTTTGAAATTGCTAAGAAATATTTGGTAGTTTATATATGAGCTCTCCCTTGGTGGTATTCACATGCTTCATGTGGGCCAGAAGAAATGGAATTTAAATCATAAAGGAAACATCCTGGCTTACATGAGGTGGGTTTCCATGGCATCTGGATGCCATAGGGATAAATTATAACCACTTGGTGCTTTCTAATATACATTCAGAACAGCACGAGCCTTATTCTTGTTCCCATATATGTCCTGTTTGAAGTGTGAATGGTGATCCTATGAATACTGCTGCTACTGCTTCCCTCCCTACCCCCAAAACCTGCAACTGGGAGGAGGCTGCTCATCATACAAAATGTGCCTGTACAACTCTTACAAGTCTCTTTGCTGCTTGCAATTTATATGAAAGAGAAGGGTTATTAAATGGTTTAAAGAAAAGGAGCTGGCTTTCCTGAGCTAAACCAGAGTTACTTTTCACTTCCTGAAGCCACTTACTCCTTGGCTATGTTGCTGAAATATTTTAGGCAACATTGTAGTTGTAGATAGAGAGTTTTCCTCTGGTAAATGTCTTTTTATTCTGACTGGTATACATGCAGAACAATATCCTTCTTAATAACAGTGTTACTAATTTCGCCTGCCACACACATTTTGCCACTGATTTTTGTGTTCAATCTTGCTATGCAGACTTCCCAGACCTGCCTTATATTTAAAAGAAGCTGTGGACACACTTCATCTTGTTAAATTCCATTAGATTAATGTGAAGTAATCTGTAAACTGCAAGTATACCTTAAACTAAGGACTTACAGAATGGAACATTAGTCATTTCTAACACTTGAGACAAATTGTATTAGTGTCCATTGGTGGTGTGCTGTACCTGGCAGGGAGAGTGACTTCTAGTCTGACTTAAATGCAGCTTTGCATGTATTTGCCTTTGATAGCAGATAGCCAGCAGAGAAAGATAGACCCTAGGTACAGCATCTCTTGCAAAATTAGTGAAGTATCTCCACAAAGTGAGTAACTGTAAATACCATGAAGAATAAGAGCAACTTTAAATCTTTAAGTCAAGGATAATCTGAGTCATTCTAAATTCTACAACAAATCCAAGTCTTGAAGTTCTGCTCCTTGGAATTCATTTTCATCTTCCACTACATTACTAGTATATTACAAGGATAGAAACTTTTATAGCCCTCTGCATCATCCAAACAGTTACAAGTAAGTGCAATTAAATCTTCAGATGGGAGTATCCCTTTAAGATGACATTATATCTCCCCAAAAAGTATGTGTAGAGTGAAGGAAGCCTTTGGCTTCATGACAGCAATATAATGTTCTTACTCCCCACATGGATCACAGAGCAGATGGAAGCTGCATGAGTCATGTTTATACACACCTGGGATTTTCAGAAGGTCCAGAAATGCAAGGTAGGACAAGAGATGTGGCAGATGGATGCAAGGTCTCAAAAAACTGGAAGAACCCTTGGGGTTTATTTTAGCCTTTTAGCAGTTACTGACTCAGGCTTATCAGTCTGCAAGGTATTGCTCAACATGCCTACTTTCATTAGGACCCTAACAAACAACCTGTGCAACACAAAGATTATCTCTGTCAAGAACACAGATTCCCCTTCCCGATCTCTTTTACACAGTCTCAAAAAAGTCACATCATTTCACTAAGGTACAATGCTTTCAATATATTTCATCAATATTTTCCCTCCAGTCCTGCCAAATATTTCTTCTCCCAAAGAGGCCAGTACAGGAGATGCTGCAAATAAGCACATGGCAAAGGCCTACAGCAGCTAAAACAAGCAAGGGTTATTTGTGGAAGGTTTTTGTTTCATATTCTGGAATGTAAGTACATTGTTCAGTTGTCTCCCTCAAGACTCACAGTCCCAAACATTTTTCTTACCTTAGTTTCAAAACCAGAGCAGGTGAGGACTCTTCTCTTGTCAGATGTAGCTAGTGGAAGAGGTGGTGATGGTAGCAGCCTCCTTTTCCTGTCCAGAAACTCCGCAAGTAGTTGGTAGCTCTAGAGTGTGAGAAACACAAGACTGAACACGCTCTCCAGCTCTGACCAAAGACAATCCACAGGAGTGTGGTAACTATAGAGTCACTCAAATACATCAGGTAGGAAGCAGATTCATCTGTAATAAATAAGGGCCCTCAGCTGCCTGCTGATATGTATCACAGCTGTAAGGCTCAGATTAGCTCCCGGGTGGCTTCACTTACTGAGGTGAGCATCCTTCCCCAGTCTGCCTTCTCACGTCTACCTCCTTTCTCTAGCATGTCACTCACAGACTCAGGCACAGTCTGAAAATCACTTGGGGTCTCCTGTGGCCCCTGGTGCGATAACTGTGCTGACAGCTTTGTTCCTAGCTCAGAGGTTTTTGAAGACCCCTCCACTTTTAGAAGCTTTCCTCTCCCCAATCACTGAAGAGAGGCACCAGACACCTGGCTCAGGTCTGATGATCCAACTCGAATCCAGGCATTAAAATGTGAACTGCACAACATCTGAGCCCTTTTGGGGTCTCAGCTTAAAAGTCTCAGAAGTACCATTTGATCAGTCTCTTAGTAGTTTCTGTTTTCTTCTCCAGGATCTTGAGTTTCAGCAAGAAAAGAACAAAATGTCCAAATTACCCTCTAAATATTTATAGGCTGTTGAGAAGGGAAGGGCTTGCCAGTTATCACTTTAACTTCTTGGGCTGATTTTGCAGTGTTTAATGCATTATCAGCTTCGTGCTGGCAGTTCCTGAAGAATGGACCTGATTTGCAAGAAATGTAATATATCAAAATTAACATGATATTTAAAACAATAATAAAACATTCTCTACCTTGCCCATTTTTTTCTGAGGACAACGACAACCTCCAACCCAAGCCTGTCTTGCACTGACTCTAACTTATCCTAACGTATATTAACTATATGACCACTAAAAAGTATCAGACATACAACCCACGATGCATGAGTTTTATCCAAATGAGCAAAACCTACCTAAAAATGAATTGGATGTGAGGGAATTGTAAAGAGATTTGTTCCTTGAAGAAAGGATGATTGGTGGGAAAGCAGCAAGATTGGAAGGCACAATTATGGTAGAATAATATCTGCGAAGTCCTAAGGGAGGAGAGGAAAACATGCTCAACCAAATAGCCAAGCCTCACCTCCTCCTTTATCACTGATCTTGCTCAAGACCTACTAGCAGAAGCTGCTCAGTCATATGAGATGGCCAGATTAGCATAAACACTTCAAATAGATCTTTAACTAAAAACTTTAGTTATTTTGACTGAAATGATTTTGTGGTATCCACATAAGGCCCTCTGGTAGCTGACTGGAAAGACAGAACTGAGAAATGGAATACTGCCACTACATGAAATGATGTGAGGTGCTGACCTTCTACACTGGTACTCCTGATCCAGAAAATAAGATCTGTCCCCAGGCTGTCATGAACTCCTGAAAGGGTACTGAAGTGTGTGGTACCCTACTATAACAGTCCAGGGTGTGAAATCACATAATGCAGAAACAAGCAGCTTTCAAAAGATCCTAGTTCAATCCCTTCATTCCACCCCCTGACCCCTCTCCAGAGTATATTCTTGGCTGGTGTTTTTATAACCTACTCTTTTAAATCTCTTCCAGTGCTTCTCTGGTCACACCATTACAGTGTATTTCCTAGTGTCTCATCTGTCTTTCCCTTACCACAGTTTAAGATCATTCCTTCTTGCTTTATCAGCCATCAGCTTGGAAAATAGATAAGCACAACTGTTTTTAAGATATTTGAAAACTATTAAAATTTCTCCCCTCCATCTGCTCCTCTCCAGACTAAACAACCTTGGTACCTTCAATCTTTTCTCATGGGTTCTGTTTTCTAGACCTCTACTCATTCCTGTTGCTTTCCTCCAGATTCCTTCCAAGTGGTTCACATTTTTCCAGAAGTGCAGTGCCAAAAACTGACCTTCTAATATCTGATGTTCATGCTTGGTTTGTGTGAATAACCTAAATTTAAAGGAGAAGCTGTGTCTGAACCTGGTAAGTCAGTAAAATTTACAGGATAGTACAAAGGTAGGTTCTAAAATGGAAATGGAAAATATAAGATTGATTTTACTTTTAGCAGTACAGAAGTTTCTGATGTGTGTCTGGAATACTGGTATGTGTGTGTATATATATATATATATATATATATACATGTATACTTTGTTACCAATTAATACAAACATTTATAATTGAGGCCTTAGCTGCTGTTGTTCTTCCTGTAACCAATCTGGATCTATAAATAAATGTTTGTAAAGATGAAAGATTAACTTCACAACAATGAAAACTTTGACAGATGTCACTGATTGTTCACATATGTAATTATATTCAAAAGGATAGTTTCCACTACTGCTGCCTGAAAGAAATCAACCGTAAGATATCGTACAGTTTTCCTCCCAGTAAGCTTATTTTGTCTTGCTAGAGAGAAAAAAAAAAAAAAAGCCCTAATAGTTGCTTTTGTTTTGGTTAAAATTTTTGTTTCTTCCAATTAGGAATTATATTAATTATCAAAATACAAATTGTCCCCTTCCTAACTTTAGGAAGCAATGAAATCTTTGTGAGCAGTCAAGGAATAATGGAAATGGCCCAAAGCCATCATTCCAACAGCTGACACACTTGCCACTATTGAAGAAGTAAAGACATAATGGGTGTGCAGGACTATGTGTACTTTTCCTTTCACATGTAGTGGGTGGAAATTCTCAATTACAAAATTACTGAAATTACATCAGACTGTAACAGTTTGTTCCTTTCACAATTTGTTTTCTAAAGTTCTCATTTCTACATGTGTTCTGCTTATAGAGTGTCAATCTTGTTTGTCCAAGTGTGCTGTTTATGTAATAAATACAATTTCTCCTTGTACCATTTTGGTTTTGTGGAATAAATTGCTACGCAATAATGTTTTATAGATCAGTAATAACCACTTACCCTTTAAAGGCTCTTAAGGCTATGGCTGCACTCCACAGCACAGTGCCAACTTGAGATATATGATCCATCATTAACTGATTCTCAAAAGCCAGTTTGCTAGCGAGCTAGAAAGCTAGCAAATTAGAAAGCCAGTTTGCTTTCTGAACACTGGACCTCTGTGCAGCATTGACATTCTCTTGCAAGTCTACTCTGAAAATCAGTGCAGGTGGTCTACAGCAATCCTGAGGCACTATGTCTGAAATCCTCTCAGGCACCAGACACCTACACCCACAGTTGCATCAATAATTGATGCACACCCCAATCAAACCATAATGCAGAAGTCACCACAAACAGGTTCAGGATGGAACTCAGATGAATGAAGTTTGGGGGAAGGGCTAGGAGAGAAATTCCCTTCAGTACCAGATTGCTTGCTACAAATTCTTTTTCTTCAAAGAAAGTCAACATTCAAAAGTTCACTGCTCTTAAGAAGAAATGCAGACCTTGAGTCTTCATTTACTGGAATATTTACAATCTGCTAGTGAGGAAAGAGAAGAAGATACACAAATCTAAATGGGGCTGTAAACTTCAACTAGTAAAGGTATCTAAGCAGAACTACAGTTTGTGCTTACAGATAATTTAAAAAATTTATTATGATTACACAGATTATACAATGTAGCATGGCTATCAACAATGTAAATTAAGGAATAACATTGGAAATTATATTTACGGTGAGGTAAATTCTCTACATGTGTATAACCCACTGACAACTGACCATCTTTCATGGAACAGAAAGAAAAGACTATGTTTTGCTTAAATTGCTTCAGACCTCTTTTAAAGGAAGCAATCCAAGAAAAAGTAGGCACTTCTGATATTTCATGCATTTCACTACTTTATTTTTTGATTAGTTCAACCAAATCCATTATCAGAAATCTTTAGGGCAGAGGGAGAGGAAGAGAAAGATTTGAAGGCAGAGGCAGCCAAAGATTATAGAGAAAAAAAGGAAACACCAACCCTTTCAAAGTGTAATAAGATTTGGACTGTATTAACAATCTTCATTTTCTGAGGCAAAGAATCAAAAACAGAAAAAAAACCTTGATAAAAATCATCCTCACAGAAGAAAAAGGAGGTATCATTTATGGCTTAAAGTAAGCTTCTGGCATTATTTGCCTTGCAGTTGACAGATGTTGTAAGGGGATTCCAGTTCCAGATGCCAACTGGAAGATAACAGTGCTTGAGTAGGGGTAAATCAGGTCAGTTTTTGTATTGATTTGATAATATGCATGGTCACTACATTTTAAAGGAGAATGACTTGTATTAACCATAGATCCTACATAACTTCAGCTGCAAGCCCTAGGAACATGAGTGGAGGCTCATGTGTCATGATTGACATGCCTGTTAACTATTCATGTTGATAAGTAAATGCCAGTTTGGATATGCCAAGATAATCCTTGGAGTACAGGCATTTCCTGAAGAGATATATCTACATATACCACAGAAAACCACTAGCCAGCTTCTGCTCCAACCCAGCTAGACTTGAAATAGGCCTCAATCGAATCAGAAGTTCTTAAGAAAAACCCAAGAATTAGAGGCAAGAAACATCCATTCAGTGAATTCTGGCAGTCTAAAGTCAACTGAGGTCAATGTAACTTCAAAAGTTTCTTTAAACCCTTTGATGAAGGCCTAGACCAGAAGAGGAGATGCTGGTTAGGAGGTATGTGGTTTGTCCTAGCTCTTCTTTGCCCCCTCTTAGATTGTGTTCATTGCTGTTGCTTTCTCTGTGTAAAGAACACCAAAGTAATTATTCCAGAATAGCTTTATTCATGTTTTCATTTGGCTTCATTAAGAATATAGTAATTATGTGGGACTATAGCATATTATTAACCCTGTAACAAAAAGCAACAACAACGAAAGCAAACAAAAACATCACAGTTGTATAGCCATTGCCTCCTAACATAGAATCACAGTATCACAGTATGTGAGGGGTTGGAAGGGCCCTAGAAAGATCATCTAGTGCAACCTCCCTGCCAGAGCAGGATCACCTAGACCAGCTCACACAGCAATGTGTCTAGACAGCTCTGCAATGTCTCCAGAGAAGGAGACTCCACAGGCTCCTGGGCAGCCTGCTCCAGTGCTCTGGCACCCTCACTGCAAACAAGTTTTTCCTCATGTTAATACTAAACCTCCTGTGGTCCAGCTTGCTCCCAACATTGCCTCCTAATCCGTAAAGATTTCATGCTATGAGATATATGAAGATACTGGTAACTGAACTGGTGCCTGAAAAGCACAGCACCACTTGTGAGCAGGAATTAGCAGCACAGGTGCCAAATCTGCTGTATAGGTAAGTTCCTGAATCACATTCAGCAGGACAGTGCCAGGGGTTTTGGACAAGGCATCCTAAAAATCATCAGTGAGAGGCAGCAAGTCACAGCTCCTGGGAGAGAAAAAAAGAAGCATCTTGCTTTCTGCGAGAACCTCAGGGAAATCCAAAGGGGTTTACATGATACATCCAAAGCATGGCAAGTTGTGGACCTCTTGTGTAAGTGAGAAATATCTGATTTTTGACTTGCTGCCTCAGGGTTCCTTACCAGATGCTGGAGCGTGGTGCTGTTACCAGCCACTTTACAAAGGCAGACTAACAGCATTTCTGAAGGCAGCAGGGCATTACTGTGACCAGTAGCACTGTGGGTATCCACCCACACTGCATACAAGACAACTTCATGTGTGACTTTTGACAGTTTCGTGTGTGTGTGAGAAGCTTAATGACCACATGTACATAGATGCAAGCATAAAGCATCTTCAGGAAAGGAAATACACCTTAGAAAATATGGGCCCATGATTATGCTGAGTGCCTCTAAATAAGTTCTTGCAATGTACACTGGAATAATTTAAGAGGTTATTACTTTCAGCTGCCTGCCCACATAGCCAGGAGTTACTGCCCAAAAGGTAAGACTTATTGCACTTTCAGTGAATACCCCAGGCTGTGACCTCTGTAGCTGTAGAAGGGTATATCATCCTTTCTGCTGCCTCTGCTGCTAGGGTAATAATATCTGGCAGAAAAATAGAGCAGGTATTTTAAATGACTCCTACATGAATAACCAAATTTCATCCTGAGGTACCCTCTGTAAGGCCATACTAGAAGACCAATATCCTTACAGTTATTTGCTGTTTTACACCCTCACCTGTGGTCTTTGCAAATTTCAGGACCTAATCAATTAAGTCTTTAACAGTGATAAATGAATTATAGTTAGGAATAAAATTCATGCTTTCTGTAATTAGCCAGGAGAGGAAAGGCAAGTAACAATACATGAATTGCATAGCAAGTGTTAAAGGGAAATCTCATTTTCTAAGAGTATTCCAGCTTTCACATCCCCCTGGAATATCCAACAAATCTCTCTTTCTGACAGTGGGGTTTTAAATAAAGAAATGCTCTAAAGTAGGGCCAGAACCTCAGGAGATCCAGCAGACATAACATAGGTTCCATTTACATGCCCCTGATTGTACTCAATTCTGTAGTTCAGGCTTCTTATCTCTGTTAGTCTAACTGCAAATTAGCACAATATGTTCTTTAACCAACCATGTCAGCAGACCCCACGTTGCTTGCCAAATAATTATTCTTCAAACTTCAAAGTCACCCTTGGAGGCTTTTATGTATAGCACTCTATCTTTTCAAAATAAAATTTTTATATATTCTGAATTTAAGCAATGATTAATCACCAGCTTATAGAGTTAAAGAATGCCCTCATGTGAATATGTGCACCAAAATAGCTTATTTCGCAGAAGCAGAGTGGTGCCTAGGTGGAACTGAGAGGTGAGAGCATTATTTTCCATTCAAAATACTGTCAGAGAAAATAAAGAGCCTTTTTCTAAGTTGAAACAGTTGACAGACAGAAACCACCCCATAAAACACAGGCAAAACACAAGGCTGGTCAGAACTGAGACAGTGATAATATCTGATGTGAGAGTAATGGGGATAAAATCAAAAGAACAATTCACTTTGGCACAAACCAAGAATTATTCCTTATATTTCTTATTGAAACAAAGGAGAACCTTGAGAAAATTCTTTACATGTTGCATTAAACATTTAATTTGACCCAGTTCTCTCTCTCAGATGCTGGTAGTCTATGCAAGGAAAATGACAAGCTGAAGTCACAACACAGACAGGAGGCTGCAGGAAAGGAAAATCAACAGCTACTAGGGCATGTACCATGAAGAAAGACAAGTACCTAGACCCCAGCTACACTACTGCCCAAATGCATACCAATACAGCCACGTTAGAGAGTCAAAACAGCACATTTTTTTCAGAGATTATATCAAGAAATCCTCATACCAGGTGGCTAAGGTGTTTCTGTCACACATGGGTGATGTAGCTCCAGATAACCTCAGTCTGAGAAGGGAAATTAATCCAAATCTGCAGCAAGTCCCCTAGGGCTTCCACTTCCATGAGATTTGCCTCAACCAAAATGAAACTATATAAAATAAATCAAGAGTTTCCTGATTGTCCTCTTTATTTCCCCCCACCTGAATTTTGGCCTGACTTGAGCAGCATTTCCAAGACAACTGCACCTACATGTCATGGAATCAAGTGTCTGTCCAGAAAATAAAATGATCCCCCTGCTTCTCCCTGGAGCCTGGAGATAAGCACTACCAGGCTGGGGATGGGGAGGGAGCAGGACAGGGACTGTCTGATGGAGGAACAAATGTGTGATTTATTGCACGAGCCCTTGCGTGAGCAAGAACCCACAGAGATCTGATGGACAACAGGCAGAAAACACTAAAGGTGACAGTTTATGCTGAGGATGTGGGCCTGGAATGAAGTCCAGCAGGGAAATCTCTTTCCATCACATGCTGCTGGAAGGTATTCCCAACAGCAAGTACAGAAACCAGTTCCTCTCCAATTCCTTTCAAATTCATGGCACTAAGGATCTTGTAGCAGTTTGTCCTGTTACCAGAAACATCCTGCACTGCCCTGAATAATGACTAACCCTTGGTGACAAGCAGGACAACAGAGCAAAGCCTGGAGCATGAGTAATATCTGTGCTCCCCAGGACTGTTACACATAACTGGCTCAACAGTTGCCTTTGCTTAGGTAAATGTCACATGTGCTAAATAAAGGCTGTGACTAATTGATTTCTACTGGGAAGGAATGAGGAAAAACAATTGTTTTGTTGTTGTTTTTATTTTTAATACATCCAATTACTGTAGACTAGCAACAGTTGCCAGGACAAGCTGTTCCAGTTTCATTCCTGGTGCCAAGGAAACAGGCCATTTTAAGGAGTGGTTCATACAGGCAAAGAAACAGAAATACCCAAAAACCTGAAGTGTCAATACACAGTAAAGTATGTTTAAGAAAGCTGGCAAACTGCTTAGGATAAAAGCCCCTGAGAGAGGCTGCTGAGGGGAATTATTACAGATTTATTGTAGTTCTGATCTTGCAAACAGCATTTGAAAGCCCAGCAGAACATCAGTGGCACTTATCTAAGGGAATCTCCACAGGGATCCAGCTCGTGCTTATCACAGCTAAACTGCTGAAGAGTTTTCAAATCTACCCTCAATTCGCTCTGGGCATGGCCTAATAATTACTTTCTAAACCACAAGCAATAGGAAATTATTTCACGTATGGGATTCAGCTGGAAAGATACAGAGAGCCCTGCCAGACTGAAAACTCCATGAAGTAAGAAAATTCCTGATAAGGAAGGAGTCCTACTGCTGCATCCTGACTTGCCCACTGCCTTTGGACTTCATTTGGAGTTTTATATTCAACAGAGCCTCTGTGCATGAAACAGGAATTGCTCAGTACTGCCCTTAGGTTCTGGATGGAAAATGGTGGTTTGTATACCAGTGTACTTGCAGCAGAAGCATTTTAGCCATAGCTATATATGAGTTTAGTCATAGTAATCATAAGCATGCATTAATTATGAATAATAATATGGGATAATATATCTGGACAGGATTTCATTGTTTCTTGAGTTCAGAGTAGCTGTCTCTTGCCAGATTTCTCTTTCTCTAAGGTTTGAAAACTTATTTAGACAAACTGACACTGCTAAAGTAAGCAACCATGTATTTATCTCAATAACCTTTTAGAGTCAGCAGAAGTTGAATGAGTCTGCCAGGTTAGAACTCTTTAAAAAACAGCCACAGATTATTAGCAGTATTGTCAGCTCCAAGTATTTCAAAAACTGGTCTCCTGTCTTCATCTTCTCAGCTATAAATCCCCCACCCCTCTGGCTCCTTGATGTCTGTTTGGCATGGAAGCAGTGCCCTTCCACAAGGGAAAGACAGACAAAACCAATGAAATGAAATTGCCTTGTGAGAAATTTGTTGTGAATCTCTTCTTGGTGAAATATTTCTGTTCCACTGGGAGTTACAGATTATTTGCTCTACGTTCTTCTCTGTAAATAAGGTTTATTGTTTAGCCTACATCTTCCATGAGACACCACATGGTCTCTTATTAGCAAAAGATGACACTGCATCTGTGGGACTGCAGCTCAGCTCATGAAGAGGAATGACACACAAAGAAAGAGAACTCTAACAGCCTAACTATAACTTTTGCAAGACTCTGCAGCAGAATATCTGAACTGAAACTTGCAGTCATTTCCTACCTAAAAAACAAGTCAGTTTAAAGCAAGAATTTCTTGTGAATTTTTCTGCTTGAAGACCCATTTTTCCATTTGAAGTAATTTTGAAAATGCATGACTAGTTATCTACCTGCCCCTCTAAGATTTTTTCTAAATTAGATAACTTCTTTACAGTTAAGATTATGTCCTATTTGTTCTTTGTAGCACTTAGAACGCTTATGCTTCCATATAATGAATGTTTTTCCTTTAGGATGAATAATTATAAATATCTTAAATTCTGAACAAAAAGCCCTCCAACAAGACAGAACAATTCCTTCTTTCACATGATGGCATGTGCCAGGTAATTAGCCACATGGGACACTGAACACTGCAGGGGACACAGATGGCAGTTTGGAGCTGATAGTCCTACAGCAATGGAACAGCACATTGTTTATTGGCAGAATATATTGCCATTTCTGTGCTGATGTCTGTGGAGTAATCTTAGCAGCTCTGGATCTTGATAGTTACAGCTTCTCTCAGAATAGATTCTTATGAACTAACTTATTACTTCTTTTAAAAGTTCAACTCCATGATAGCAAAAAAATAAATTCACTACAACTGCATAGGATGTGGTGGGAAGATCTGGGTGTTCTTCAATTTACAGATCTGCACAGGTACTTTGGCTACATCCTAGCTCCATTTTCCAAAGCAATGCACACTTCTTTTCCTTGCCCTTATATCTCAAGCCCATGTAAAGGACAGGACATGTGGAATGGATACATTCTGCAGGTATGACACCAGATTAGATCATTAGGAAACCATGTTGCAGGTTACACTATAACACATACTTATGCAGATTACCTATTAATTTCTTGATAGTATTTAAAAATAACCATGAATGCTTAATTTAGCCTTTTGGGACCAATCACTCTAATCCTTCCCCATCATCAATTAACTCAAGTATTCAGGTTCCCCACAGAAGGGAACTATCCCTACACTGAAACTGTCATCCCTGTATCAATTTATTTTGATGTATTTTAAACTTATTTTTTAAATCATCACAGTGCTTGGCAAGGTGTTGATTTGACATCCCTGTCAATTGCCCATCGTCATCCTGATAGAGGAAACTGGAAGAGACCAGTTCTATGCTCACCCTTGTGCAAGTTCTAGATGACAATCTCACTCATGCCAGACATAGTGGAAAGCAGGAAAATGGACACTGACTGGAAACATCCTTTGAGGACCTCACTTCTTTTTTTTTTCAGAGCTGGAGAATGACTCAAGAATTTCTCTACACCAAAACATCCTTCTCTCATATGTCTCTGAACCCCTTGTACACTTTCACTGGTTATGACTTTGCTGGGAAACTAAACAGGGCCATGGGCCAGTCCCACTGTTAGTAGGCTCCCTTGCATAGTTTAGCTCCTCCTGGCCAATATTCAGGGATGGTTCAGGGGAGAACTCTACTTCCAGTGGAGACAATGGATAAGAACAGCTTAGTTGGTTGAGAGAAGAAAGATTTTAGCCCTATCATTTCACTGCTGCTTGCTTGGTGGGCCAGAGAACACATTCTACTCTATTTTTTAGTGGGATATATGTATCCTTTAGGACCTGCCCATTCCAGATCGAACTGAGCGAATTTGATTGGAAGTAACATCCACATCTGTTTGTTCTAAGTGTACCAACAAAAGGCTGCATGATACCTTTGGGAAGATGGGTTTATAGTTAGCCTGTTAGCCTGTTCCCAAACATAAAAATCCTTTTGCTTTCTGGCCCAGAGCCCTAGAAGGAGAGTACTCACATTGCAAGCCTCACTGTGCTCCTGCCCTCCAGCCAGAGCATGCATCACTCCCTTTAATACCACTTCATAGTTCTCTGCCAGGCTTCTCCCTTCTGGAAACACTTCTCACAATCTCTTTCCATCACACCCCTGATATTCTTCCAGACCTTCTCTCATTTTCTGGCTATTTTCCCCAAGCCTCCATTCCTCCATACCTCCTCTCACATCCTTTCATCCTTTTATCTTGTTTCTCTTTTATTATTCTGGTAGACAGATTATTCCTGAGCCCCATGATGCCAACGATTTCCCTTTGAGATTGCATTCCCCCAAATTTCCTGTTACTAAACCCTCAGTCAGAGGGCTTGTAACATCAGATCTTGAGAGTTACTCACTTGAGTACAAGCACAGTCTTAAATTGCATTGCCACTGTAGATATGCCCTAGGAAGAAGAAACAGCTTATTTCTGCAGGAGATTGTATGCTTAATAGCATAGGACAGAGAAAAACAAGAAGGCACCAAAGCCAGACCTAGCACAAATCTACTGCTCTGCTCATAAAAAGAGGAAATGTTAAATCTCTTTCAATGAGGTGTTTTTATGACATCCTTATTCCTGCAGTACAGAAAGCAAGCTAGCTTTCCTGGAGCTCTAAGCCATAAAAGGTTACCTGCCTCCTTCCTCCAGAACCCAGAGAGTCACATAAATTGCTGATGAATGCTTTCCAAATGCTGTGAAAGTAGTTTGGTTAAACATATGGAATTTGATGAACAGAACCAATTTTAAATGTGAGATAAACAGGTGCAAACACCACAGAAGTTTCACCTGCTCACACAGGGTTTGGATTAAGTACTCTTCAAGGAACACTTCGTAGGACAGCAAATAAGTCACTCAAGCAATAGATAAGGGGGAAACTCATACCTGAAGACAGCAAGACAAGCAAAAATGTATTTACAAATCATTTGCTTCTACTGGGAGTTTCCAAGAGAGGACAATCCTGAATTGTTATTACTCGAGCTTGAAACTTTTTGAACATAAATTTTAGGCTTCATAAGTCCATAAGTGAAAAAATAACTTCTCTAGATTTGACAAATCTCTTGTGTAGAGGGAAAACTTCATTAATAATGAATTTTATATTGTTACTGTTACAAGAAAGAGAGTCAGAAAGATGTAGTCAAGACCTAACAACCATTTAAAATTTTCAAGGGACACACAGGCACTCTTGATAGTACTTCTCACTCCTTTTAAACATGCAATTGCTTTTCAAATTCCAGAGGCCAAGTATATTAGTGAAATGTCATATGCATATAGATCCTGTTTCCTTCAATCAGCACCTCTCCCTTCCCACCTCCCTTTCCTCCGTCATTGCTACTTAGTTTGTACAGTACATCCAGGACACAGACCTCATTTCCCACTGGTGCTGAAAACAACTTGGAACACAATTAGCCTTGTCAAGTCCTTTATTGGTATGCCATATAGGGCTGCCAGCTTTCCAAGCAATTCAATAATCCCTAGAGCACTGCTGCAGGGTCTGTGATTAACAGAGGTGTTTACATGTCTGAAAATGTACCAGGCTAAAAATAGAAGTCATTTTCTTAGCATCCTGTGATGCTGGATTTGTTCTTTTCTCCTTCTTTCTATTTGCCATGTTGACAAATAAAGTATTTTTGCTTAATTCCTTCAACTGCAGGAATCAGCTGAAGAACAACAACAAAAGAACAACATCACAGTTCTGTGGTGGTGGTGGAGGAAAAAATCCCAAACAAAATAGTTTCTGTTGCAGTCCAAAAATAGTAAAACATCCAAAAGTGCTAGCAAATTGGTATTCTTTGCAGCAGAGAGCACAATTCCAAACTGTGATGTTGAGAGTAAGAGGCCAAAGATGGTGCTCAGTATTCCCACACAGATATTTCTGTTTGAAAGGTAAGGCTTTGCTGCTATACAGGGAGGATGAGAGGCATATACAAGTACCAGGAGCACTTCTGAGCTCCTTGTGTGATAAGGCAAGCAGATGGATTTATATTTATTTCCCTTGGGGTGAATCATGTGGGATAAAGACTTCCCTGGAAAACAGTAGTGTGAAAAGCCATTGTGCTGGGTGTTCCTGGAAGGCTGGCATCTCTAAAAGCAACAATTACATTTTTTGTGCTCTTTACTGAAGGTTGATTTGCAGCAGGCTAGGGACAGCTAACTTCATAGATGTTAAATTAGTTGATTGTTTTACTGCTGTGCTTGTGAAACCCTCAAAAGGCTACTAAAAGGCTATGAACTCAGATTGTTCCAGAAAACCTTACAGATTCACCTAATGTCTTTATATGCTGCAATTGTATCTGACACTCAAAGCTGACTTTGAGAAGCAAATATATTCACATGTCAGTGAGTTACTGTAGGTCATCTCACAATTAGAGATATTGATGAACACAGGCTGCTCCTTTCAGCACAAAAATAATAACTAATGTGTTTCACGTGGTAGATAACCCCTACACATAGTCTGGAAGATATAATCATCTTGGAAAACTGAAACCTTAAAGAGGGACAGAGTTTGCAGGTCCTCCTTCAATCACAGAAATAAAGCAAAAATTCAGGAAAGCAAAGTGAACAGCCCAGTTTTTCCCTATGAACTCATTGCTTCCTAATGTCCTGGGCTTAAGCCTCAGAATGCCTTGAATGGTACTACATGGGGCAAACCTCCTAGTGAAGTCAGTGTAAATTTTATCTCTCGGAATTATTAATGGAAAGATGATTTATTTTACTTCCAAATCACAATCCACGCTCTATCTGTTAAAGTCATCACTTCATCTTTCCCTGAATCTCAGCACCATTGCTCACAGTATAACGTGGTGTAAACAAAAAAACTTTCTGAGGACCATTTTACCCTGAGATATCATTAATAAAATGCCTGTCTGACTTTTGGTTCCAGATTTCAGCATAGGCAGTTGTTCTTTTTGGCCCCAGGTGTTTATCAAACACAAACAGCCTAGCATTAGAAGGTTGCTCTGTCCTTTCTAGGCTGAGAAAAACGAGCATTTGCAGTTTCTCTTCTCATATTTGATAGAACGGCCAAGCTGTGAAGCAAAGGTAGATTTTGATTTTTGACAAGCCAGTGTTTTTCTGCTGTTCTTAGTCTCCCAGTGCTGGCCTCTTGCACAGTAGCAGTAAAGCAGCAAACCTCAATAGCTTTGCTCCTGCCTCAACCCTCTGTCCAAGCACTTGTCTTTCTAGCTAGTACCTATGGATAGGACACATTAACTTGACCAGCAAGACTGGAACAAATGAAGGCTATGAAGATTTTAAAATATGGTACAGGGCGAGCTTGCATTTTAACAGGCCCAGTTTGTCAAATGACCCCTTCAGTCTGGCATCTAAACTTATGATTTCTGTCACTCAGCAGCTACTCCTTTACTGGGGGAATGCTTCAGCTGCCAGATGAAGGAGTCTCCTCTTGATGAACATACAAGGTCTGATTATTCACTGTGGTGTCTAATGTGACCAGTTTTCCACCTCCAACATGAGAGTAAAATCCTTCTCTTCATATGGGAGTGTTATTTTTATAGTGTCCTTCCCTTTCTACAGCACTACATATGGAGCGTGCCTGCTGATAGTCACTTTGGCATGCTTAAAATGTGGTGTAAGAGTCACATCCACACTGTTTGCTTGGCTCACCAACAGCTGGGCTTCCTACTGTGCATGAAGAGAGCTGAGAACATTGTAAATGGATTGAAGAGACTCTCATGAAGAATATAATTTTCTATTACTTTTATTTCCAAAATTTCTTCAGTTTAATAGATCTTTCTCATGGCTGTAACATTTTTCTTTATCTAAATATATCTTCCACGTTTCGGATAGATTGTTAAGAGGATCATAGAGACTTTAATCTCTCTGTCTCCAAAATCTGAAACATATCTTTCATTTACGGAGTGCCAATCATAAGAATGATATCTTGCCACCAAAAAGATTTGATCCACAAACATAATTGCTTTACAAAAAACTCACTAAAGGGGTCACTTTAATGGGTGACCTATAAATGGTAGACAGACAGCTCTGGAACAAAAATGTGACCATTTAGCCATTATGGCAAAGATCAGCAATTCACAACTGTGGAAATACTGAGATAACTCAGCTCTTAGATGGAAGTGTAGTATAAAGGAATGGGAACTTAATCCATATTTATAACCTCTGGCTGAAGCTGTAGACATATGTCCTCTTCCAAATCCATCTAGGTCAGCAGAAGATAATATCAGGTCCCTTTCCCTTTCAGCTGTTTTTTTTCTTTTTTACCACAGCACAGTTAGCATTAAGGGTGTCTTCTCATAGTTCCCTATCCAGGGCTGCCTTAGGAATTTGAGGGTTTGCATACAATACAGGCTTTTGAATGTCTTTGCCCTGACTTTTACAGTTTACGTAGCTACAATCACCTGTGTGTCTCGTGACTCTATATCATATTTGCAGTTAATGAGGCCAGTCAGATGCAGGGCTTATCTGATGTAAAATCAAAGAAAGCAGGTACAGAAGGTCTGACACTTCCCAGAGTTCAGCTGCAAAAGTCTGTATTAAAGAACCTTTAAACACGAACAGTAAAAATCACTATTGCGTTTATTTCAGTCTTGATAGAATTGAATTCAAACTATAAAATGATCTAGTTTGTCTGCCTCACTATTGCCACTTGGCAGGAAGGAACTGGACTGAACCAGACCCCAGAATTATACCTCTCAGGCTGGTTTTCAGCTTACCTTGAAAAAGATGTAAATGTGATGTCCCTACTTCTTCATTTGTTTGTTTTTCTCTAAGGCCACTCACACATAGGGAGGTGGTTATATTTAAGGCTAGGATAAAGGAAGTTGAATGTTTTTACCTATGAACCATACTCACGGGAGAAGCTCCTAGAAGAATGTGCTTTAAACATGATATTGTGTGAGAAGTGGTGTAATGACTGTGTGAGTTTCAGCCCCCTTTAAATTTTATTTCTGCTAAGGTCAGATTCCAGTGTATGATGTGTACTTGTTCGAAGTTCAGTGCTTTATAAATAGCAAATGCTTTCAAGGTTTACCGTGCTGGTTTTGACCTCATTGAAATTCCTGGTGTATGCACTGAACATAAGGAGCAAGACATTTGACTCACAATCCATCCCAGTGTTCAGAAAGGGTGATTTACAGACAAATTGATAGGGACATAGATGGTTGGTTTTAGTTTTTAGCATTGAACAATAATCAAAACAGTAGGGTATATATTTAAAAGCATTTTGTGTTATATAGAGATCAAACATTTGGTCATCCACCTATTTTGAAATGGAAGTTATCTATAAAGAAGGATATTACCTCTCCCTGTTACTGTATGACTAGAAACTGCTGCATATTTACAGTATCATGGCTCTTGGGAGGTACATGTGAAATCATTAATAGCAGACAGTCTAATTCATTTGGTCTTCTTTTTATGAATATAAGTAGAGCTAATTCTGTGTGAGAGCAGGTGCTGGAACACTTTTCTGGAGTGCTAGCAGTATGGCACTCAAGATCATTCTGGTACAAAATTAGGTCTTCAAAACCCATAAAATCTACTTGAGGGAAATAGATGAAGATCTCTTTTTTGTTACACCATTAAAAGCTGTTACTACTTTACCTGAAAAGCCAGCTTCTAGTACTACATACAAAGGTAATCTGTACTCACCTTGCCCTCCAGACTCCATGCTGCCATGTATAATTTAAACAAATTTAGCATGCACTCTATTTTGCAACCATTGTCACATGAATGATAGATTGTCTCTATAGCAGATTTCTGGGAGTCACTAAGCCTCAGATGGCAAAGCATGACACATGTGCAATTTTTTCTATAAATATCTTACTCATCAAAGCTTCAGAATATATGCCATATAAAAATGATCCTTCTTCTACTTGTGGCTTGATTTTCATAGAAAGTTTCTTGTCTGTCAGAGGTTACCTGCATTGCCATTCTTCCCCCACTGACATTTTCTACTAGATTGATCTTTTTTCATGTATATCTTGAATTATTCTTTCTCTTCCAGTTAAGTTTTTTATCCTGTGTAACTGCTGAGCAGCAAAATTCTCCAGAAGTTAACTGTAAATATACTGAGGAGATCTGAGTTTTAATTCTTCTCCTGTTGAAACATATCAAATAGTAACAGAAAAATATTGCATTACTTCATCCCTAGAAATATGTCTGATAAATTCTGGCTAGCTGTGCAGGGTCTGGGATTCCTGTAAGGGAATTTCCTAACCTTTCAATGCTTGGAGTATCATGTAAGCCTGAGGCTAAGACTTTCCATCTGTTGCAGAGCCCAGTTCTTTCTCTCCACTGTCACCAGTTTTGCTTAATGTAAATTCATTTACTAACAGGCACTGACACTTAGAAACATGCCACTTTCTTTCTATGGGGAAAAAACTCAGAAGAGATGTAGAGTGTGGGATAAATTATTCTTAAGAGTAGTGAGAGATATTAGGCTGGGCTCAGCCATTGTCAGATTCTCCACCACAGCTGAGCGGCAGTAATCCTCTATGTGTGTAATCTTGTAGCAAATGTGAGGTAATTGGATTTAATTGAGCCTGCAGTAATAAAGAGTTAAGATAAGCTGAATTATCTTGCATTTGCTGCAGACTAAGAACATACAAAGACAGCTACCACAGCAGCTGATGGGCAGTAGCTAGTTAAGCTCTGGAAACTAACTTCATTGTATGCCTGAGTCTGCTGTGGTAGCTCTCAAAAGCCACAGAAAAAAATACCTGACGTAGTATATCAATGGGAAAATACAATAAAATAAACATTTAAAAGTCATCCTGGAAGCAGATCTGAGTGTAAACCTGACTAGGCCACCACACTGCCCTGTGTAGGCATGGGAGGAAGATCAGAGGGCAGTGGCAGGGCAGGCTGGGCCCTTGTCACCAAGCACAGACCCACAGTGCCCAGCAGCCCCAGGACAGTCACTGGGGTCAGGCAGGGCCGTGAGGATGGGAATGGGCCAAGGTCAGACTGGGATGTCAAGTCAGCCAGATCAGCAAGGCCAGGCACAGATGCTCCTGGGAGCACCACGGGCCAGGGCCTGAGCAGAAATGTGGTCCCTGAGGTGGAGCTGGCCCCCAGGGAGGTTTCTTGCAGCCCTCTGACTGTTAATGGGCTCTAAATTCCTTGGAAAGATAACAAATCCTCACTGTACTTGGTCCATGTAGCTTGAAAAGTAAATGGAAACTGTGAAACAATATGGACAGTGGAAAAGCATCATGGGATGGGAAGACACTTTTTATGTTCGTTCCCTGAGTAACTGCAGGAACAGGGATTCAGGGAGAAAAGTTGTAAACAGGTACACAAGCAGTATAGGGACATCTAGAGCACTGCAAACAATTCAGAATAAAACCAGAGAAAAGCTCTGGAGATTACTGAATCTCGTATTTTTGAGATCCTGCAGAATGTGTCAGAGAGGCAGAGAAATCCACTAGGTGTCTTCAAAGATTATACTGCATCCACAATAAATTACTTTTTCTGCTTCTTCAAATCCTTTCTGGGAAACACAAGGCTTCAGAGCTTTCATTACACTTACTTTCTAAATATCTCCCACACACATTATCTTTCCCCCAGTAGTAAACAACATTTTAATCAGGAACATGTAAATAAACACGTAGGTCCACGTTCCTATCAACATGCAAAATAAGAAATAGAGGAGACAGTACCATGGTTCTGGTCTTTGCAGTCTGACTCTGCTAGGAGACTGAGTCCATCTGCAGCACAAAATGAGACAGCTTTAAGTTCACAATCACCTGTATCTCGCTCTCCAGGTCTTGAGATGTATCCTAAAACCAGGATAATATCTGTTAGAGTGCATGAGACTAGGCCTCTGTGCATGTCAGGAGGTCCCTTACACACACTATTTTCAAGTTTCTGGTTGACTTGGCTTCTTTTTTCCCTGGGACCAGCACATATACCCAAAAAAATGGAGGGAGACCAGCTTCCTCTCTCACCTCTTTTCCTGTAAAGACCTGCACCACCCAGAGATGCTGGAAAGTTACTCTTTTGTAAACTAACTTTGGGTTAGCCTTAACAGACAGCACCTTCATTGCTGTAAATGGACAAAGAAGAAGGGTTGCCTCTGATGAGGCGACGTGAAGAGAAACTCTGTGTGTGGCACTCTGAGATTTCACCATCCACCAGGAGGTCAGAGCTCACACAAGGGCTCTGGGTAGCTCTTCACTTCTCTAGCCAGCTCTCATCATCTTACCAGAGATGGTAAAAACAGCTCCACCTTTCCTTTTGCAAAATAGGCTCACCTCTCTCAGCTCCCAAGCTGCGTTTGGGACTCTTTTTTGGCGCCTGGCACTGCTGGCGGCCGAGTGCACACAGCCTGGAGTGCAGGCTGCCAAAGGGCTCCCAGCTCAGCCCCAGCAGCCAGGCAGGCCCCATAGCCTGTCTAGGCCTCTGCACAGCAAAGGTCTCAGATCTACCCAGATGAATTGTGCAGGGTCCAGGAGAACAACTCAGGCCATGTGGCACAGCTCCATGCTCTTTACAGCCCTCTGAGACACAGCAAGATCACTGAAATCCCAAATGGCATCTGGCTTTAAAGCTCCATATTCTATTAGCAAATGGTCTATTAATTATACCCCAGTGACTAGTTGTAGCAGCAGTACCCAGTCTTTCTAGCTAAAGTAATAAAAATAACCTAATCGCTTCTCTGGTTTTCCCACTCAGAAAAAAGCTGTGCATTAACTCAATCCATCATACAAAAGATTTCATTTTGTTTCTGCATTTCAGTCCTAAAAGGAGGCTGTCAAGCTTTTATGATAAAAAAAATAATTACCTCCTTTGACAGTGGTCCCATTTAAATGGATCTTTTAAAGAGACATCTTGGGTGTATTTTCCTTTCTTTCACCCTGACAACACGAAATGAAACATTTCTAAACCCATTATTCCCTCCCTCCTCCAAATTCATGTTAAAAAATAAAGCTGGCCATGTTTAGTACATCTCCTATTGCTTATGAGCAGTTGTTTGTTCAGTCAGAACTTGATACAAAGCTAATTGAAGTCATTATACTTTTTGAGCTGTCTTAATTAAGTCTTAGGTGAGGCAACACAAGAACAGTGTCAGTGTTCTGTGATATTACTAACAAGATCTCCCATTGTAGGATTTGTCATCCTCCAACTACATGTATGAAAGACTTCAAATTGAAGTGGACATTGGATGCTTTGCTTGTGTGGGCAGTTTTTGCTTTACCTATTAAACTGTCTTTATGTCAACCTGTGAATTTTCTCACATTTACCCTTCTGATTTTCTCCCCCATCCCACGGAGGGCAATGAGTGAGTGGCTGTGTGGGGCTTAGTTGCTGGCTGGGGTTAAACCAGGATAACAGCATAGAATATAATAGTAAGAAAGCCTCATTCCAATGCTTCCATTTTTTGTCTGCATGTGAAACCCTATTTCTACTCCAAAAAAACTGGTTTAAAGGCAGTGGTACTTAGTATAATAGCAACTACAGTGTATTTCCAAACAGCCAAGACAATGTTCGTATAAGCAGCTAGATAAGCAACAAAGCATAACCATAAAAGGAAACTACTCTTTAGAATTGACATATCGTGTCACCCCATGACAGAATTCCCAGCATAGCTACATACTAGGAAGAAAAGCAGAAATCCTGTGTGGTAGCTGTATTCCTTTCTGCTTTCAGTCTAGTCTTAGCCTGGTTTTTATAACCTGCCTCCAGAGATATTACTTGAGATCATTTCAAATAGCCAACCAAATAGGTACAATTTTATTTTACTGGCAAGTGCCTTTTGCATTGTATTGGACAGCTGCAGAACTAGAACAGGAGGAATCCTGGAAGCAGTCACTATGAGGGAGTCAATTCATCTTTCGAGGCCTAGCAAGTTCCTTTAGATCTTGAGGTAATTAGTAGTAAAAGAGCTTGTGCTTTAAATGAGGATTCTTCTGTGCAGCTACTCAGTTCCACAGAGATATTTTTATATCTGACAAGCAAAAGCAATTAAACATGGCAGCAACTCTGCTGTGGAATATCACCGAATAACAGAATAAGTAGTCCAGCCCTACTTCTCAAGCAGGGTCAGATAGACCTGATTGCCCATAACTCTGTCCAGTAAGATTTTAAATATTTCCAAGGATGGAGACTCCACATCCTCTCTGCACAGCTCATTCCTGTGTTTGACTACTCTCCAGTAAGACATTTTGTGTGTGTTCAGATCGAATATTTTTTTTATTGGTGGTTTTGTTGTTGTTGTTTTAAAATTTCTCCCCATTGCCTCTTGTTCTATCACTAGGCAATGCTGAAAAGTTCTTGGCTTCCTCTAAATCATGGGTATTTTTACACATTGATAAAATCCCCCTCAGCCTTCTCCAGGATGAACAGTCCCAGGTCTGTCAGCCTTTCCTCATAGTAGAGATGCTCTAGTCTTTTCACCATCTTTGTGGCTGTTTGCTGGACAAATCAAGTATGTCCATGTCTCTTTTACTGGAAAGCCCAGAACTGGACCCAGCACTTTAGATGTAGCCTCATCAGCACTGAGAGGAAGAATCATCTCTGTTGAGCTGCTGCTAATGCTTTCCCTAATGCTGTCCTGTTGGCCTTCATCACAAAGGCACAGTTCTGGCTCATGGTCAGCTTGTTGTCCCTCACACAACTTTCTGCAAAGCTACTTTCCAGATTGGTGGTGGCCTCCAGCATATACCAGGTTATCACATGGAGTTACACATCTGCAGATGCAGGACTTGGCATTTCCTTTGCTGAACTTCCATGAGATTCCTCTTTTCCCAGTTCTGCAGCCTATCCAAGTCCCTGTGAATTGCAGCACACCATCTGGTACAACTTCCACTCTTCTTCTTTTGTGTTACTTGCAAAGTCATGGTGTGTGCACTCTGCTGCACTCTTCAGGTCACCAGTGAAGATGTTAAATGTGTACTTTTCTAATCTGTGCCTTGTCAACTTGTCTGTGAGGATATTATGGGGACACAGTGTCAAAAACCTTACTAAAGTCATGTTAAACAACGTTCACCAATCTCCTCTCATCCACCCATCCAGTGCCATAACTGGAGAAGAATATCAGTTTGATTAAATATGATTCCCCATTTGTAAAACCTTGGTGACCAATCCTGAGCATCTTTTTATCCATCACATGTCTGGAAATAATTTTCAGGATTAGTTGTATTGCCACCTTCCCAGATGGAGTTGGGGCTGAGCAACCTGTAGATCCACAAATCCTCCTTCTTGCCCTCCTTGAACATAAGAGTGACTTTTGCTGTCTTCCAGTGCTCAGCAACGTCTCCCAGGCACCATATCCTTGCAGAGATAATCAAGAGTGGCCTTACTGTGATACCAAACAGATCCCTTGGCACTTGTAGATGTGATCTGTCAGGCTCCTTGGACTTCAATATGTCTGACTTGTTTAAGTGCTCACTGACATTGTTCTCCTTCACTAAGGGTAAGTCTTTCATGTTCCAGACCTTCCCAATGGTCACAAGGGACTGAGACAGTCTAATATTATTTATTATTTTGTAGCTAAAGGAATTGACAAATACATAACGTTTATTTATAATAAATATCGACCAGTTCCTCAAAGCTACATAGATGTTTATTTTTTGTTAAAATGATCTACTTCAGCCAATATATATAAAAGAATAAATAATATTAGAATATCTCAGGGGGTGCTGCAAGCAAGTACAGATACTTATCTATCAATTGGCAATTCTGTTGAGTAAGGAGTCACCAAGAGATGGGCTGCTACAAACCTTAAAGAAGAACTAGGGAAGAAGTCTGAGAAGATGAGTAAGCTGTGAGAGATAAGACCTGAGTTCCACTGCATAGGGAAAATAGTGAGAAATTTTTCAACCATTTGATATGAAACATAAAAAGATTTTTATTGTTGTTGATGCTGCTGCTGCTACAATCAACTTTCCTCTCCTTCATTTATCTACATGAGCTACATTCCAATTTCTTTTTCCACTCATTAGTCTCATTGCCTTGCAAGTCAGGGGAGTGCTGCCTGGGAAGTGCACAGTGACCCTACCCAGTGTTCCAGAAACTCACATTCTCCAGTCATGTATCAACAGGAACATTTGTGAAAGTGAAAATTTTGAGTACATTAGTCTGGCATTTCATAGTAGCAAATCCAGAAAGCAATTTTCAATCTTATAAAATTATTTTCCTATCCTGCAGCTTGAGCTGCAGGACAAAAATATACACCTTCCACAACCCTACTGATTTCAGCTGGTGTTTTCCAAGGCACTAGAGTCAGCTCACATAAATCATAAATCAAACTGCAAGATCAAAGCCAGTGTTGGAAAGATTCAGGCTACCAGTCATGATGGAGTACAATAAATAGAAGACCCAATGACATTTCATTTTATCTCACACATGTAATTGTCAGGGCTCAGTGACACAACACTGTGAAAAAAGTGATTTGGCTGCTCTGTAAAGCACAGCTGCTTGATTACTTTTCCCTCTTGTGAGTTGTTGCATCTTTCTAAAGCCCTGAGCTTCTTTCTTGAGATGTTATTTCTTCTCCCAGCATAAAAAGTAGCTTGTTTGTTGACTGCCCTTCTAATTAGAAAAGCAAGCCACAGATGTTCTTGAAAGAGAACTAAATTCTGTAACTAAGCCTCTACTCACTGAAAACATACCTCGCTTGGAAAGGCTGCAGGAGAACTGTGCCACAGCTCAGCTGTTTATAAGCAGCTCTCAATTCACTCTTGTCTCTGGGACCAGATGTGACAACAATACCATAGACTGTTTGCCATTCTCCACTCCCCTTTTGTGCTTGTACTCCCAAACTCTTCTCTCTCCACTTTGGAAGCTCAAAGCTGTCCATGGCTGAGTCTACCCCAGGCCACACTAAGTTCTCCTCACAGCATTGGGAATTTCTTCATCTCACAACTACTCTAATTTTGTTGTTGTTGTTGATAATTGCAGATCAAGTTACTATCAATATGTGTCAAGCTTTTACAAGATGGCCATCAACTGATCTTGAATTCTCAGATGCCAAAGTTTGAAGAGCATTGTAGTCACTTCAAAGAGATAATGACAGTGGCAAATTCAGGGCTAAAAACATATGTTTAACACAGATGGTATGTATTCAAACACTTGTACAGTTGAATCCACTTTTAGAGTCTACAAATATAGCCACCTTTTACATATACTGTAAGAAAATCAGAGTCCCAGATTTCCATTTGTAGATCAAAACAGTTATATTATAGGCAGGCGTCAGGCATATGATGAAATTGTTCTGTTTAAAAACAAAACCAGATTGCTATAATAGGATCCCATTGTATCTGTGAAATTAATCTGTCTTAATTCTAAGGAATAGCATCTGGTTTTAATGGAACAAAAATACCTCCGCCAGTAGAGCAAATAACACTGTAAATTTTCCAGACTTTCCACAGAACAGATTCCTTGGTAAAGGTGACTTAGGCTGCCCGTGTTTCCACATTGAAGACTGTGATTCAGACATTTCCTAGCGGGGGATAATTGGGTTGGCTTTGTGTCAACAAAATGAAATGCTTATAAAAACCCACCACAACAAAAAAACCCATACAAAGATAACTTTAAAGCTGCAAAGTTGAAGGGCTCATGAAACAAGGGATGGTAAACTAGATATTGAAAGAATGTCTTCTCTGCTTCCTTTACAATATCTCCCAGAAAAGCCTTTTATATAACTGTTCCTTAGGTCCTTGATAACCCAACTATTCCTTGTTTTGAGCAGGATTACAGATAGACCTTTAGATGCATATTTGTAACTGGAAGATGACACTAGTTCTCATTTGATCATCTGATCATAGAATCCTAGAATGGTTTGGGT
>VWZO01013339.1:239458-287807 GCA_013396975.1 Bucco capensis | reverse complement strand
TATAAGCAATTAAATGTAAGACATTTATACCCCTCTAAAAAGAGTTAGTGATTTTGTAACAGGCTGCACTGGGTCAATACATTTGCTCAGGTTGTATGATGTTGTATAGGTACCAGCATCACCTATGGAACAGCTCTGACATGACTCCACAGTGATCTAGCTTCTCAGGCTCACTAAAAAGCTTGCTCCAGCTTTGCCTCTTATATAGTGAATCCNTCTAGAGAGCAATGAGATCTCCCCTCAGTCTCCTCTTTTCCAGGCTAAACAGGCCCAGCTCCCTCAGTCTTTCCTCCTCAGGCTTATACTCTAAGCCCTTTAGCAGCTTGGTAGCCTCTGTACTCTCTCCAGCACCTCCATGTCCCTCTTGGAGTGAGGAGCCCAAAACTGGATGCAGTACTGGAGGTGAGGCCTCCCCAAAGCTGAGCAAAGGGGCAGGATCACCTCCCTGCTCCTGCTGCCAACACTGTTCCTGCTCCAGGCCAGGATGCCATTGGCCTTCTTGTCCCCCTGGGCACACTGCTGGCTCCTGTTCATGGCATTAAATACCCAGGCAACCATCATGTTGTGTAGCCTGATGATTTGTTCAGCTTCTGTTTGAGATGTTGTGGAAGACAGTATAAAAGACCAGCAGATGATGATAGATGCCCCATCAGTAAAGGATGACTTTATTATCAAAAATACTAAAATAAAAAAAAAGGTAATTATTTTCTGTGCACTTTATAGCCTCCCAGGAGTAAGATCCAGACACTCCCACTCCCACAGCACTCTAATATTTCAGCCATCAAGGACATAACCCTGGTTATTTACAGACTGTAATGAGAGTGTCCATACTTGGATGTTCCCATAAATAAGCAGGTAAAACTGCTGAGTTTCAAGAAACTCAGCTTGATTGCCTGGAAGACATTATTATTTTAATAAAAAAGAATGACATATATAATGATTAAATTTATATCAAGTGCACAAGTAGGCTCCACTCAAGGAGAAGTACACAAGCCTTTCCACATAGCTCTTGCTTTAGAAAGACTGCTCCCTGCTTTTCAGGGAAAAGGGGATCTTGGCACAAGGAAACTTCTCGCAGACATTACCTGAAAGCAAAGGTCTACCTGGCTGTGATGTATTTCAGTAAGCTACATGCTCAGTACTTCTCAGGTGTGACAAACATTGTCAGATAAACTGCACTGTGTGAGCTGTAGTAGTGATACAACTCTCTTAACTGCATCAGTCCTGCCTGGTAAAGCCATGCCTCAGATCTCTAACTTACACTTTTTGTGCCATGTTAAATGTCACCTGCATACAGGGGACAGATTTCAAAATATAATTTAGGGTTACTTTATCAAACAAGACATAAATATTTTTTTTGATTGGATAGACGAATGATAGAAGATTTCAAGGAAAAGTGACCCAAACAGAGTGTCTAAATCAACCTCCCCAAACCATGAAAAAAGTGATTTATGTACCTCTATTTTCCTTCCAGTGACTTTCATAAGTACCTGTTCTGAGTGGTGTAATCTGGTTATATTGTCCACAGATCTTTCAAGCCATGTGAGGCTGAGGAAAAATGCCTGCATTTTGTAGCCCTGAGCTTAAATACTGTGATCATACTATAGCTACCTTTATGTAAACTTAACCAAAATAAAACAAAAACATTTGCAGAGTTATTAAAAAGTATATAAAGCATCTGAACAATGTGAATTGTTTTGAACAGGCGACCAGATACTACAAACAGAAACTTTAGTTTCATAGTAACTATGTTTACTATGAAAAACATCTCAGACACCTTACACAGCCAAAACAACTTTAACTTTTGAGCAGCCACACTTTTAAACATACTATAAAAATTAGAATAGTAAATAAAAAGCTGTTCCTCTCAACTGGAGCCTTTTTCATAGTATATGAACTCAAATGTCTTGGTTAGCTAGCCAATCCACTTTGGTTTTTGTCTTCCCATCAGCCATTTGCTTATTCTCTTTTAACTGTGGACACTTCCCCCAGCTCTAAACACACTCAAAATTTATTGCAGCTCTGAAGTTACACTTTAAACTACCTCTTACTTTATTATTATACTTCCTTTGTAATTTCTTCAGTGGGACAATGTAACTGGACAACGTTATAGATTGAAATTGTAGAAGGAAAACCAAACAGTAATGCATTCTCCTCCTGGTGCTAAAAATGGTTTGGTATTCCATACCCTTGAAATTCTCAGATATGACACTAATTAATATTAATAGTGTACAGCCTTATGGCCACTGAAATTAATGGCAACATCTTAAGTAGTATCAGAGTGTAGTATTAGAGTATTTAGCTGAAGGATTTTGAGAGGTTTGTCCATTTTTACTACAAGAAAAAGTCAACTTTATCTAATTCCATTGTTGTGCATCCCCAAAGTCCTTACTGATTTATACAAAAATTCACTTTGAAATTCCCTCTACCCCATATTTTCATTGTTTATCTTCTGACCCCATTCCATGATGCTTAAACAAGCTCATCACTCCTTTATGTTCAAACATAAAGTTGTTTATAGCTCCCACTACTTTGATACACACTGATGTCCTTCCCTTTTGATACTTGAAAGTGTTCATAAAAGATATTTTTCTTCTTTTCTTCTTTTAATAAAATCTCTCTCTATTTCTTGCAAAAGCATCTGAAAGGATAGTTGAAATTTTTTGCCTAATTTTTAAGCATACAAAATTTAGCAGAATTGTATTTAAAAAAAATCCATGGAGAGTATTTACTTGTCTCTAATCATCAAGGCAAGAAAAGCTGTGGAGAAATCCTTTGATTAAAAGGGGCTTTCAGTTCTGACTCAGCCATTTGAAGGGGATTTGCTAACACTTACTGGCCCTGTTTCTTCCTTGCAGGGTGCAGTCTCTAATTTCTCCCTAGTACATACAGAATGAGTTGTTAAACCTCTGTGCCTTGCTATGCCACCAAGTTCAGACATCAAAACTGAAGCATGCCAGCTCTGCAGTCAGGCACTCAGGGGATAGGCTACAACAATTCTTAGGGAAATCTCTGAGCAGATATTTCCTAGTGTGGATTTTTTTGCAATAGAAACCATCCGCTTTTTTTTTTTTTTCTTCTTTTTAACCAGTAAGAAAAAAAAAAGTCTTCTCTCAAAATGATCTGAATAACTCATCAGAAATGCAGAAACTTCCAAAGACCCTCACTGCCAGAGCAGGTGAACATTTTTGAATGGAACCATAAATATTATCCATTCCTCATCCATTTCCAAGATTCCTCTATCTTTGGTAATTGGAAATAAAATTGCAGAATGAGAAATTTATTTCTTCTTCACTTTGGCCACATAGAAAAGAAATGACTGGCAATGTTTGTGAAAGACTTTCCAGCCCTCCCAGATCCAAGATAATGAGTTTTCCCAGGCACTAGGTAATTCCTTCTCTCATGCTCTCTCTTTTTTTTTTTCCCATAAATGCAGGTCTTGCTGCAGATAACAGGAGATTAAACTCCTCACTCTGAAACTGAAGCACACATCACTCACACAGCATATATAATAGAAAAAAAAAGTCTTTTTTTTCTCCTTTATTAAATACCATCACTTAATTTAGAATGCAAATCAATATATTAATAAGGAATGTATAATGTTTCATGCCATTTCTACTATCTACCCTCCTAGATTGATTCTACCTTGAACTCATTGTATTATTGTTAATGACTGAAAGCTCACACCATACTTTATCAACCAAAGTCTGTCTCCAAGAACTTTCTAATTAGTGCTACTAATCACTTATTCCTTCTCAGTGAGACTAATGCATTATTACAAGGACTTGTGAAATACATCCAACAACATATACATCTTGTTAAAATGATGCTCAGGAGATACCATTACCCACATCCATCAATGACACTTCATTTATCACATGGAAATATTGCTTAAATACTGCTACCACAGGCAGCTGGGTGCAGGCATCTTCCCTGAGACTTGCTAGGCACAATGTCTCCTTGCTTATGGCTCTGGCATGCACCCAGCTCTCTTACATCATATAGCAATTAATGTACCTTTACTTAGATAACAAGAAGTTAGAGAGGCAGTGGAAAGTAGCAGCCGAGTGGGGCAACTGATGAAATTAGCTGCAGGAAATCCATTTTGTAATAAAAATATTCATAAAAGTGAAATGTCATTTAAAGGCACAATTTCCACGGGGAATAAGTTTTTATGTCTATGTGCATCTTTAAGGCAAGGAGTTTTTTTTTTTAATACTCCTTTCATTTAAATGGCTTTACAAAAGCCCAGAATATACAGAGGCATTTTGAAACCCTTGCTTTCTGCATACCTTTTTTTCCCTTTTCTAATTTTTTCTTTTTAATTCAAGATGCTACAATCATTTATCTGTGAGAAATACATCAACCAAGTGAAGATAATTAACAATATGTATAAATGAATGTGCCAATTTCTTTTTTAAGTGGAAGAAATATGCCATTTTATACTGATAGGTTACACTGATGGAATCTGATAATTTTCCTGCTTCCCTTATGTCTGAAACAAAACCTACCATAAAGTCAGCTTTACAATTACATAAAAACCCACACATACCCCAAGCCCTCTAAAGTTAATAGGATATGTTACAAAACTCCTCTCTTTGAAGTGATCTAAAATGAAATTCAGATTCTTGTTTCATCTAAATCTAATGAAAAATTCTTGTCTATGTACAAAACTGCTTTGAAATGAGAATGATTTGGGAGTGTTTATACATGAACACAAGCTTTGTGCTTGGGCCAGAGCACACACCTTCTCTAACAGTTTGAGGGAAGTTCTTGCTGGCAGGATCCACATGAGGTCAGATCACAAAGGAAACTGAAAAGAGTGAATCCCTCTTTGCCTCGAGGCAAGGAGAATTTGTGAAGATCCCTGCTGCCCAGAACCCAAGTGTGTCATCTCTCTGCATGCTGGAGATTTTGGCTTTGGTTGCTAGAGGTTTTTTTTAGTGCAAATTCCTGTATCCTGATAATGTTACACATTAAACAGCTAATCTATGAAACAGAAATGTAAAATAAAACTCCTTGACTGTGTGAATTAAGGGATGGGGGAAAGTCCCATTGCCACTTACAGTACCTGAAGCAGCTGAAAAAAGGGTCTTAGTATGCAGAGATTCACTCCTGAGATTACAAGACAGCAACAATGGATCTACAAAAGCAGCTTAAGGATATCAAAAGGTGACTATTACAAAGAAAGGCCTTGCAGATCTACAGCCAACACTAACTGCACTGCTCTCCCTGTGGTAAGCCTCATCTCCAGCTTACAGTCAATAGGATGAAAGTAGCCATCCACAAGCATTCCAGTTATTTTGATTATTCCCACAGCTGCAGTTATGGGCAGGCTGAAGAGGGAGAGCGTGGTAAATTTGCATTATTGTGCTTTTCCTGTCAGGATCAAACTTTGCTCTTGCAAAATATCAGGCAGTTGCTTAAGCTTCATGTTAACACCTCGTAGTCAACAGCAGTTGAATTCTACCAAAATTGCCATTACTTCTCTCATTAGGCTTTTTCCTTGTTCCTTCTGCCTCATATGCTCCCACTTGCACTGCAAGGGCATCATGAGACAGGATTAAATGTGCTTCACTCCACTTCAGGGATGGTCTAGGGGATGCCAGACCTGGGAGCAGGGAACATGTCTGCTTTCCTTGTGTCACTGTATCAGACACAAAGTTTCCTTCTGATACTTACAATTTCATACAGATTCTGTGTGCATTTAAGGCAAACAAAGGGAAATAGATTCACAAATAGATAGGCAGATCTGCTCAGAGGAGACCTGCAAGATGAGAGACAAAAGTTCTCTCATCCTCATTAAAGCTGAAACTCACTTCCCACTTCCCATTATTGAGCCTAATTCCATTTGAAGCAGATGCACTTTCAGCTCTGGCATTATGAGAAGCTGAATGGACTGTGGCTTTAGTTACACAAAGGTTAGATTCAAGACTGAGACATTTCTCCATAAATATCTGCTAGCATGACAAGGAAGAGCACTGGTGAGCAGACTATCAGGTACATGTGTATGTGAGGTAAGCCATGAGGCTTTGAATTCACTTATTTTAATTGCTCTAGAGCTTCAGATTAATGCAGGAAAGATAGATAAAAAGTCATTAACCAATTGCTTACGAGAACAAACAGTTACACTAAATAAATAAATTCATGTGCCTTGTTAACATAGAAGTACCCAAATCTACTAAACGTAAGGCAAATCTACGCAAAAAGTAATGAGACAAACACTCAAGGCCCATATGAATGACTTCTGAGCAAAGCATGGAGACAGTCATTCAGTCAACAGATTTATTGACAAGAAGGTCTTGAAAAAGCTGGTGGGTCTCTAGGGAAGTTCTCTCAGCAGCTGAAAACCTCACATTTCCATCAGAACTGGTGCTATCTGGAATTTGCAAAAGCCACATCTGATTATCTGCTTTCTGATACTGCAGTAAACTCAGTTAACTCCACTGAAGACTAAAGGGTTTATATAGGGGATATTGAACTCACCTGAATGCTTCAGGAAGGGCCCTTATATTTCCTTTGTCTAAACTCTTCCATTTCCTTACTGTGAATGGCCTGGAATTGCGACAGAGCCACTGATGGCAGCAGCATTACACACTGCAAATGAGGGACTTGAAGAACAAACAGTCTAACCATCTCTGAATGCAATAGATAGCAAACTACCACACCACAATGCACAGGAATTTACTCCAAGTAGCTAGATATTCATGGAAACTTTGCTGAAAGGAAATGCAAAGAAGGGATATTTTCGAATAGGGATGCCACAGTTGGATTTGCATTGCTCAGTTGGATTACTGCTTACTCAGTTTTGTATCTACTTCTGAAAATGTTTGCTTTGTACATCATCTCATCTGCATGGCCAGTGCTACATGTCTATGTTATCTTCCTGTGTTAGCCAGGATTTAAGGAGTGGATGATATCATGGAGATGGAAGGCACAACATGATCCCTCTTGGTATCCTTACACTCCATAGAGTGTACTTGTGCATTCAAGAAATGTGTCTTGAGGTGCTGGATATCCATGGGGAATAAGCCAATTCAAGGAATAACATGCTATTTTTAGCTTCACTTTCTTCAGACAGTACAAACTGACCCAATACTGTTTAATAGTGATGGAGCTATGCAAATTCACATCAGGATCAGATGAATTGGGGGTTGGGATAGGACAAAAGACTGTGAACTTATAGAAATCTTAGTCAAAACAAATCCATTTAGAGAAGTAAATGTTTATGGTATAAGCTCATCTAGGATGGTATAGCACTTGTTCCACTTGGGCAATACAGCTACTTACATTATGCCCTCAGACATCCCTGGAGGAAAATGCAGGCCTCTAGGTACATTTATATGTGTCATTCCTTCCTCTGTCCATGCAGATACCAGCCCAGGATATTAATTTAGGGTGTGGTAGGTCACACTTTATTTTGCCTCTGGTCCTGTTGTGCCTTCTGAAAAACTCAGTTTTTGTAATTTGTTTCTTCCATTATAGGGTACTTCCTTAGCTCAATGACCATTGTTAGATAGGTATAGATAGATACTTTCTGTCTAATCTACACCTGAAGTTAGATTGCAGCCAATATGAGATCTAGCCAGTTTTATAATTCTACCCATATGTTATAAGAATTTGCCACATATTTTAGCGTAAGTGCTACATATGTCATCAACTTTGTGGTAAATATGTCTATTTTTCCTCCTGGAATTACAGAAGGGAGAGGTTAGTGTCTGGTACATTCCATTATTTATTGTCTCAATTCAGTGCAATTCAATATATTGTGTTAATTTCCTTTTCCTTCTTTAAAAGAAATAATAATCTGTCATTGAGGTTGTAACAGCTCCAATGTTAATGGAATGGTATGAGACAATGTCATTGAAACTGGATGGGTCCAAATGGAATCATTACTGTTCCTCCATTCAAGTCTTAATGGCTCCATCAATCGATGTGTGTAGGACAGAGCCCAAGGTGTTTTGAGGAAGCTCTGGGGTGCATCTTAGAGTGCTGAGCCTTTGTGCACCTTCAAAGCACAATAACATGAATTAAAAGGTACAGTTCCAAAATATTCTAGAAACCCAGTAATGGCAGATCACAAAGCAAAAGACTCCTTTACAGTTAGCATGGCTCATCACATGAGTATACAGTTTGTGAATGACTGAAATAGTCAATCACAAGACTAACAGCTCACTACTGTATATTTCAGGATTGTTCACTCTGTCTACTTAGGGATTGTTCATCCACAAATCTAGAACTGTGTGCTTGAAATTCCTTAGGTTATTTTTAAGCCAAGCAATAATTAATGCACATAGCTCCTGGTTTCATTCCTGATTAATATTTCATCCTTTGTAATACTACTGCAAGTTCCTCCAGGTGCCACATTTCATTAGTCATTTGTAAGCTTGAATACATCAAAAGGCTTAAACCTCCGTCCTAAGGACTTGGCTGCCAGCGTCCAAGCTTGCTAGGCCCTGGCAGATGAACCTTAGGACTAAAGGGTGGGTCCAGCTCTGCACATGCTGTGTCTCACCTAAAAAAAATCCCTAGTGCAGGCTCGAGGGTGCTATCTGCTATCCTCTTTTTATCAGTGTGCTTGGAAAAGGCGCTGAGGAGGAGCGTGGATGGAGCCCTCCCTGGAGCTTCGTTCATGAAGCCTAGCCACGACGATGACATCAAAAGGCACCGAACACAGGGAACTTCTGCCCTTGCTTTCTAGCTGCTGTAAAAGGAGGAGTTATTTTGGAGAGAGGAAGAATGAGTGTCCTCACATAAGCCAGGAGAGTACTGGAGATAGTCCAGCTGGATAGATCCAAGTTCCTCAAATCCCAGCACTAGGGAATGTGAGGCAGCACAGCTGCCTGCAGGATGGTGATGCTCAGAGGGTCTAGTAGATTATGCTGAAGTAGCTTGTGTTGGCATTTCTTCAACAGAGTTCAGCCCTCTAAGGCACCAGACTGGTGCTGTTGTACAGCATGTGGGGACTGGGTGACACAGACCTTTTGTTATTGTCCAGGAGGTATAACATGGACAAAGAGGTGTAGGAATCCCAAGATTCATATCTGTACCATGGCTTTGCTGACTTATGAAGATCACCAGAAAACATTGACTGACTATCCTCCTCTTTACTGGAGTGATGGAGAATGCAATACCCTTCTTATGTGAATTTAGTTGTAACTGCAGTCCTACTTCCTCAGCTGATCCTCAGCTTTGTGGTGCACTAATACTGCCCTATCACAGATGCTATGAGTGGTACTTTTCTTAGCAAACATACTAATTTCTCTGTAAATAATGGGTATGGGCATCCCCATAAGTCTTTGGTGGGAATTTCCTCAGCTAATTTTGTCTTTTTTTTTCCAGCAGTGATTTAGAAAGCTGAAGTGATATATATTAAGCTAAAACTAATCCACTTTTATTCAATGAGATAAATTCTCACTTTCACGAAAATTCAACATTCAAAAATTTAAAATTAAGCTTACTATGCATTTTGTATCCCCAAGATATATTCTTTTGGTGTGGGATGTCTTTTCTCCTCTTTTCCTTAGTAATCCAAGAAATGTCCATCTGTACTTGTAACTTCTTTGACTTGCAGGATTTGCAGTCTCAGTGCCTTGTGTTTCTCTTTTAGGCAGAGAAAGAAAACAAAGTAAAGAGAGGAGGGAGACACTGGAGTGAAAACTCTGAAAAGAATGAAAAAACAAAGGTTCCCATAACTGGGATTATTTTTTAATGTTTTCCTCATATAGCCTCACTCAGTTGTATTTGGTGTAGTGACAGAGCCTCCATGCTCTCCATTTGTGGAGTCTCAGAACCAGAAAGAGCTTTGGGCAGAAATAAGCAAAGATGCCACAGTCAGCTATTGCTCAGACACTCATAGCAACCATGGACTGAAGCTGCAGAATTATGTGTAAACAAAGGAATATAATGAATAAAACAAACAAACAAAAAAAAAGGAAAAATCTCACAAATGCAAATAGATTAGCAGCCATTATGTACTCTTTTCTTTCTAGGTTATGCAGCTGCCAATTCTGTTTCCAATACTCCTTTTCTGTTTCATTGCTTGATGATGTTCTCATGAGTCTTTTGCTGACCAAAAAGGACAAGACAAATAACTGGAAAATTAAAACCATATGCAGTCCTATATCTTGCTCTGTGGTCTGACACCATGATAACATCTTCAATCCTACACAGTTAATAAAGGCAATGTTATTGTTGGCAAAACTTCAGGAAAAAAAGTATAGACAATAAGGGGTCTTTATTCCCATTTAACTCACAAATGTAATAGAAAATTCATCTTCTCTGTCATCTCATGGATGAAAAGGGAGCACAGGCTGGTGTGTCTGTGTGAGGAACAATGAGAGAAGAAGTCAGAGAGACAAAAAAAAATTGAATGGCTGTTTTGGAAATTAAGAAATGTATATGTTTTTTTAAAAATTAAAGTCTGACACCAAACCATTTCAGTCTGGAAATGTTGCTACTAGATCTCATGGTGGCTGTAGTCCAAGTGCCTGTGTGCCCATTTGACTATAAAAAGCAGTCCATTTTTTCAGTGAGCTTCCACCACTTTGAGCAGTCCTAGCCTCCAGTTTAAGGTTAGAGAGCATCATGAGAAATTAACTCATGTTTTCACTCTTAGGTTGCAAGTAAGAATTGGAATAATTCAGCTTTCAGCTGAAATTTCTCAGTTCACTGACAGTGTGTTTTAATGTTTAAATTTTACTCCCCAAATTGTGTTGACTGTTAAGTATACAGAAAGGGAAAGTAGGCCCCTAAGCCAAATATCCTCATTTCTCCTTTCCCATTACTTCCCAAATAAGACACAACTAAGCAATTTTGCTTCTCATGGTATTAAAACTAAAGACAAAGCTATTCCTAGGCATTTTTCAGGAGGGCTATCAAAACCAATCAGTGGTAGCAATTGAGAGACAGAGAACAGATGGTCCGTGATTCCAGATTCTGCCACATTCTTATACATGGATTCATTTACTCCTGAAACAAAGTAGGTTTTTTATGTCACTCATTAAAGAAGAAGATGCCATGAAAGATCTGATCAGTGATGTTCATGTTGTTTCTTCAGTAAATGCCACTTTCCACAACTTTCACAGTGTTGCCTTCACCAGATCTGCCATACTGTTAATTACAAATTCTTTTCTATGGTAATCAAGCTGCTACCTTAGTAACACTGTATAGAAAGTCAAAATATTAATCAGTAAGTCTTTATTTCATTATGTTCTCTTTCAGAAATAATCCAACTGGAGCCTTTTCAACCACATTGTAATTTATGAGCCAGCTGGAGTACAATATATTTTTAATAAATATTAGGTACAAGCAGATACAGCGGATTAATAGTTGTATTATAATTTTATAGTTTTCAATATACACTGCCATAGAAAAGACAATCAAATATGGGGTCCATCTCCAGGATATAAAATGCAGTATTTATTTTTAATGGAAAAAGAATTTCCTGAATTACTGAGCCATGAAGAGCTGATGAATGCACTTACTAGGCAAACAAAGGACAAGAAAGAACAGGTATTCAAAACAACAGGCCACTACTGTTTATTTGGGATGTGGACATCTGTGAGTATACTTTGGAATCCCAGCTCTACCAGTTTGCTTGGATTTATACTCAGTTTCAGAAATAACCTCCTTTTTTTCAGCAGCCTGTGCAGGCTGGGACTTTTTGTTTTTCATGTGTTTCTGACCCACACTAATTTATTACACAGGGGAAAAATAGCAGTAAAACCAGTGTTCATAAATTGATTAAACCATTAGAAGAATTACATCTTTCTCAGATCTACTTTAAACTATAGATAGGACTGAGTAGTGGAAGTGAAGTAGCTATAAATTTTTGCAGTCCTTGCAAACTTCTAAAATATGCATTCCAGAAGTTAATATAGTATTATCTATCTCTATCCACAAAGAGCTAGGAAACAACAAGTTAGTCACTGTTCCTACAGTCCTTACAACTCCATGGAATAAGCATTTTCCTTTTTTTTTTCTAGAAGCCCTTCAAGTTTTTGCTCTGATATCCTCATAAACACCTTTAAATCCTTCTGGATTTATGAGTGGGTGTCTCCTTGATCCAGAAAGCTTCCAGCAGAATGATGAACTTGCTGAAGAATTTCATATTGTTCTACATTTATGATCTGGCAATTGAATCAAAGCACATCAAAGACAGTTCTGAGTAAGAAAAACCAATCTTGTAGGCAAGGCCAGCTCTTTTCCTCCTAGATGCTAATTACTGCCCAGGAAAGCCCTACATTTGGTGGATGTTGTACCTCTCCAGGCTTCAGGGCTGTGACATGAAATTGCTTTGAAGGAGACCCCAATGATATGATTTTTTAGTTCTTTTTCTTTTTTTTTTGTTTGAAAAATGAAATAAAGGGGTAAGAGAGGGCAGGAAATCTTCAAATACAGCATGCCAACAATGAAATCTTTGAAGGAGCACATACTGGCAATGTAAAATCTCCACTGGGACCATGCCTTCATCCATTCGACAGGGAGACTCTCTGTCTGAAAGCTTTGAAGAAACCCCCTCCTTCTGAAGAGATGGGATCTTTGAAGTTATTAAGCATACATTAATCATTTTAGATAGGTAAACTCTGGAATAAAACTCTTCACAACCTGCAGTATTCTTTCTCAGTGCTTTGCCAACTAAATCATGCAGAACATTTCACTGTGGAAGAGATGGCAATAGCAGTCCAGAGTGAGATGTTTTTGCAATCCTGGGACCTGAAGTTTAGTGTGACTTGTTAAGTAGATCTTGTCAGCAGTCTGAAAGCATCATCTAGGCTAGAATATGTATAGTATGTATAGTATGTNCTGCACTGCTGCTTACAATGAGCTCTTCACCCAGTCTATACTCATATCTAGGGTTACTCTTTCAGCTGCTCCATGCTCGCCCTCAGCTCCCATGACATGGATGGAGAAGAGGAACCAAGAGGCAGCTGCAAATGCAGAAGAGAGAAAACATTTAACTACATCACTTAGTGCTATGTTATGACAATTCTTCTCAGGCCAGTTGTCATATCTGAGTCAATTATCCTTCTCTCACCAGAGTTACTGTAATGCTGAGCATGAGCTGCTAATCCCTCAAATGGTTTAAGCAAACCTGGTGTGCTTTAGTGCAGCAGTGGCCTCACAGGGAAAGGTAAAGCAAGGCAACACAAGGCAAGACAAAAGCAAGGCGAAAGGAAAGAGAAAGGAAAAATGAATACAAACAGGAAGTTGAATATCCATCTTGGCAACATACACCTGAGAGCTCCTGATGAAATTATGGCTCTACCTTTACATGAGATCTCACACCATGGTGCTACATTTTATACCAATGTCCAGGAAGAATCATTTGCAGGATAATATAGATGAATCTCATCAATACCAAAGGAATGCAAGTCTGTGGCTTCCAACAGGATATCCAAGGCTCTTTCAGTGTGAGAGTAATACTGACATTTTGGCAGCATCCCAAGTTAAGAACAATGGCAAAGGAACCATATGAACCAAAATCTCTTTTCCTTTGAGAAAATTGAAAACTAAATCTATATGCAAAGCCTCTTTCCCAATAAGGCAAGGCACAAACAAAGGAACAAAGATGGTTTTGTGTTTTCTCTCTCCCACTCCATTTTCCACAGCTTTTAGCAGACATGGATTAGGACCAAGGGATCCTATCCACATGGGCTAAGTATGAATCATAGAATCCTAGACTGGTTTGGGTTGGAAGGGACCTCTGGAGCTCATCTAGTCCAACCCCCCTGCACTGGCCAGGGACATCCCCAACTAGAGCAGCTTGCCCAGAGCCCTGGCAAGCCTCACCTGCAATGCCTCCAGGGATGGGAACTCAACCACCTCCCTGGGCAACCTGGGCCAGTGTTCCACCACCCTCGTGGGGAGGAACTTCTTTCTAATGTCCAATTTAAATCTTCTCCTCTCCAATTTAAAACCATTTGTATAGAAGAGATGTCATGTCAAAGCAAAAAACTGACTTGAGAAAGCTGTCTCTAGCTTTCCCTCTAAGTATGAATTTCTAGTATTCACTTTCAGGTTTTGCAAAATAGCAGGAGGTTTTGTCTCTGGATTATGTGCTCAATGCAGGCCATTGCCCTCAGAAAAGCAGAAATTGATACCAAAGAAACAAACTCAGTAGTCCCACTAATAGCATCATCATCATTCTGTGACTTACTAGTGAAAGAATATCATCAGCTCTAAGAGAGAAGCACATGCCACATTATGCAGCCTTTGATTATCCCCTTGTGGACAGTCTGAAGGGCCTTATTAGCAGTCAGAGTAGTTGTTGGCTTCCCAGAGCATCCAAGACAAGAGACAGGGAATTAGAGGACAAATAAATTACAGGGGCTGAATGGGAAAGCCTTGCCTATTCCTCAGAGCCAATACATAAAATGCATATTCTTCGTAAGTTAAACTTTAGATAGTCTTTATTTGGGACCTGCATAGATTTCTGCTAAAGCCAAAAGCTACACATTCAGCCACACAGGTTTCCTCACCATCCATACACAGCTCCTTGTGCCCAGATGCTGAAGGTTAGGCACCAGGCTGCATCTTCATCAGTGGTGAGCTATAAGCAGTGCTGCTGTTTTGAAGTGAATCCTCTGTTTGGCCTCAATTACTACAGACTGCTTTGGTTCCCAGAGCCGTTTTTATTCATGCACATTAGATTCTTTTTGGACAAAAGCTGCCTTCAGTATATGCTACCAATGTGCTCCATAATGGGAACATCTTGGTTTGCACAAGTATGTAGTCCTTTGGGTAGCCTCGAATCACTGGTCTAGTAAAGATGTTCAGTCATAGAATCATAGAATGGTTTGGGTTGGAAGGGACCTCTGGAGCTCATCTAGTCATCAGGACCAGGCAAAAACTAGCACTAAGTAAAACCACTGAACAAACCATAACACAGATAGAGGGACCTCAGCACCAGCTGCTCTGATCTACTCATCTGCTCTTCTGGTGCCAGAGGAGACAAGTCAGACATTGTCAAATTCCCTGTTTGGTTGGTTGTTGGTTTTTTTTAATTGCACATACAAGTACTAGTTATTTAACTAAATATATTTCGTGAGCTGGCCTTAAAGGCAGAATACTGGGATGTTTGAGTTCAAGAAAATGATGAGGTGTTCAGGTTGCCTTCATACTGAGNTTTTATCAGCGCTTGGAAAAGGCACTGAGGAGGAGCGTGGATGGAGCCCTCCCTGGATCTTGGTTTGCCAAGCCTAGCCATACATCCATACATACTGAGGGCTTCCATTGCAGCCAGAGGAGTGTCAGGTGTAGCACCAGTCAGCCCTTGCAAGCAGCTGTGATCTGGCTGCTCATGTCTCTCCTTTGACTCCCTGCTAGATCAGGGCACAGCAGCCCTGACAGGCACTTACTTGTGATCAACTGAATTTAGACACTTGCATCTATCATAAAGCCACTCTGGATGCCACTACATCCAGGACATACCATCTGAATACATCTATTTAGGCTTCATTCTCCAGCTATGAGAGCAAGTTGCCACTGTCTCCTCCCTCCACTGCTGGTCTTGGCCACTTCAGGGCAGGATCCGGCACACACAGTTCAGTCTTTAATTCATGCTTCTATTAACAATAAAGTGCTGGACTGCTACATAAAAGACAGCACTGTATAGGCCATTAATATGTGACAGTTTCCAAAGCAGCCCCCCTGACCTCCTCCCAACTAGTCTAAATAGCAAACACATCTGTGGCAGGGAGTTAAGGCAAAAGGCTGAGTTAATAACAGCCAATTCAGATTCACCAGAGTGAAGCTGTGCCTGCTGAGATTTGCTCTCCCAATACTGTCACAGGTAAACAAGACCCTGACTACTTCTGTGCCTTATAGAAATACCTTCAATGAGACCTGTAGATTTTTATATTTGCCTTGTAAATAACTCTTTCTGTGTGTTCAATGATCTGAGCATGTCCTGGACATTTGCTATTTATTTCTGATCTTATATTAAATGCAAGTATAGCTGTGGTCACACATCAGTTTGTATTTTGGCACTTCTGAAAAGCATGATTTGCAATGGATCACAAGCACATTTTTTTCCCCTCATAGTTTTTTAGCATCCAGCCAGAATATGTGTTCAGATAGCCTTTTGGATTTAATGAAAGCTCACAGTATGTTGTATCTTGTACATGACACTATTAATTTTTTTCATATTTGTCTTGTATGTCACTTGTTTCACTAACTAGTAGATTATTCTTGTTACAGGCATACCTTCACTATTGAGTTATCTAGAGGAAGATTGGTTAGTATCAATGAGATCCTTATGGAACATGAAAATATCCTGAGAGAGAAAACTATTCTACACCTGGCAGGTATAATAGTTTTGCTTTTAAAAATGAGACACTTAGACAGGCACAGAGCTTTGTGCAAGGAATCCACACCTATGTGCATTTTTAAAAAATACCCTCATACCATATCCCTTTTTCACCTCAGAAAGAATGGACACAGCCCAACATTTAAAATTATTCATCTTGTAATGCAAACACACTCCTGCTGCTAAGCTGTGGATTTCAAACCAGTTTAACAAATTACAAAAATCCCTTTTCAGAAAACAAATTATTTGGAATTATCAGCTCTGATGCACTGTTTAATTATGCATCCTTTGTGCTAAGCATCTTTAAATATTAACGAGATATGTTTTTGCACTTATGACCTTAAGTAGATCTATAGTAAACTCACATGTCTGTTGGCAGTAAGTCATCACAGCACTACCCTACAGACACAGCTCTTTTTAAACTAGGAGCTTCTCTGTGATTTTTTTGCTTTTTCATCATTGCCAACGTTGTGGAAAGGGAATCAGGAAAATCACAACCCTGACAGAGAATCCTTCTAAAATGAATAGGGCTGAGATAATTCTTGCAGTCACTTTCTCTCCCTCTCAGTGTGCAAAAGAAGCATTTAAATGATGCTTTGAGCTTAGTGCCAGTGATGGGCACAGCAGGCTGCAGGCAGAGACGAGCAGCTGGCTTAGAATGGGGCAGTGCTGGGCTGCCCTGCTCTCTCCATCCCCAAAGGTAGACATCAGGGCCTTACCCTGGTGTCTGCATGGACTGAGACAGAGCTGGTGCTCATGTGTAACAGGGAGAAGAAGAAAGCCTGTAAAGGGTTAAAAATTACAAAAGAGAATATACAGAAAATATCACGTTATTCAGGATCAGCTTGACTTGAGAGACTGGGACAACAGTAGGATCCTGGCCAGGATTAGCTGCATCTTGACAGCTCGATCATCTCAAATCAAATGCAGATTTCCACTGCTTCAGTGAACTTCTGAATAGATGCCTGACCCATCCAGAACAGATGCATTTTAACAGATTATCAATATGTTATTAATCTCCTGATCTGGCACAGTCTGAGAATGCCTTGTGGTCTCCTGTGGCCCCTGGTGCCATAACTGTGCCCACAGCAGAGGGAGCATTAAACTCATTGCCCACGGGAAAGTGTGGGCAGTGATACCCATGTTCCTAGAATCCTTGGATGGGTAGGATGAGCTCATTAGCCTTCTGGCAGTCATCCTAGGAGAAGGACAACTCTGATTCCAAACCCGGGCAGATGGAGCTCCTTTAGCCCTGTAAGGCCTTCCAGCTAAGAGGTTAAACCTCCATCCTAAGGACTTGGCTGCCAGCATCCAAGCTTGCTAGGCCCTGGCAGATGAAGCTTAGGACTAAAGGGTGGGTCCAGCTCTGCACATGCTGTGTCTCACCTAAAAAAATCCCTAGTGCAGGCTCGAGGGTGCTATCTGCTATCCTCTTTTTATCAGCGTGCTTGCAAAAGGCACTGATGAGGAGCGTGGATGGAGCCCTCCCTGGAGCTTCATTCGCAAAGCCTAGCCACGACTCTCCTGATCACTTCCAGTTTAGTCAGATCATCTTCTTCCATCAGCAGGCCCAAAGGTTTTACCTGCTTCCCCATGGAACAGAGTAAGAGCCCTGTGATGCACACAGACTGATATTTGCAAAAGTGAGAAGAGGAATACTTAACAGCCAAGCTTCCTGCAATAAGATAGACATTGTTGGGCTTGAAAGCACCTATATGAACACAGAGCCCTGTTTCTGCAACTCTGGACTACAGGAATGTGTTTCTGCTCTTGATCTTGTCAGACATGACAGGAACTTAAACTACTCTAGTGGCTAGGGAAAGTTTTGCAGGGGCATGGGAGCTGGTACAGTGTCACCTCTTCAGCCATGGCCCCTGTTGCCTGCTGTCTGATCACCCTGGCCCTACATGAATGCTCAACAGATGTGTACCAAATCCTTTGTATCCTCATATAGCCAAAGAAGAAAAACAGCTTTAACATATTTCTTTCTGGACAAAGAGAAGAGGGGAGAGGATCTCCTGGGCACAAAATCCTTACATCCACTCTACCTGTAAAGGCTGTTTCTGGAGCTCACGTCCCCATGTCACCGCTCTGCATCCACAGCTGTGTTCAGAGCTGCCCAATCACAAGATAAGATAAGCCATCCTTTCTTTGACAAAGCCTGACAGCAACACATGCCTCACGTATTAAAACCAACCTCTATTCCTGGCAGCAGATAGCATCTTTGCTGCTCACAAACCACTCAGAGTAGTTAGAAGGTGCCTTGTACGTATGAATGTTGTTGCCTGATATATTAAGCCAATACAGAAGCTCATTACCTCCACTTGTTCCATGAAGCTTACCTCTATCGAAAAGCTGTCACACAGCAAAGCATTAAACAAATGCAGGGGTTGACTTGTTGTTATTGTCTGTGATACAGTGGTGCTTGCAAAGCAAGGCAAGGCAGAGGTCTGGCACTGGCAGATGCAGAAGTAGGGTCACAGGCAGTATGGCAATCAAGAGGTAGCACAGGCAGATGGGTTTTAGCCTGTTGCAGTGAAAAGATCATCCATTGCTCACTGCCTAGCCCAGCTGAACAGGGAATTACCCCCTTTATTACAAAGCAGTACAGCACTGGAAAATAGCCTTGACCTTGAAAAACTTCACTGAAATGGGAAGTTAGAGCAGAGATAGGGCAGCAAATATTCTACCAGGGTATACATGTATTCAGCAGGTCATAGGGGACTGGGACAGGGACAGGACATAATTTACTTAAGATCCTGTAGGCAGTCTGCAGCAAAATGAGGAGAAAAGCTGGATATCCAAAGATTTTGGGTGGAATATCTGTGCCTGAAGCACAACTTCTTCCATGTTAGATTGACCCCTCACCTGGGTATGCTCTCTGAGAAAGGAGCCTTCAAACACTCCTTCCACTATCAAATGGCTTCTCTGAGAAATTAAAAATACTGTGATGATCTCTTACATAGGTGCCTAATGGCAAATGCTTTCTGCCTGCCAAATAATGCAGCCAGTTCCCTGTCCCTTTCCAATGGAAAAAGAACAGGCAGAAATGAGTGTATGAAATGGCCTGGCAACACCAGTTTGCTCCCAGCCATCTATTGCTAGAGATTTGTATGTAGGCAGGGTTGTGTGGCATGGGGCCAGAGTGTGGGGCACAGGCAGCTCTCAGATGGACCAGGCTAGGTCAAAAAGGGCCTTAGACCTCCTGGCTAAGAGGATGGCAAATGGACAGAAAAGCACAGAGAGCCCCAGAGAAGAAAACCAAGAATTTGCAATGCAAATCCATTCATCCCTGAGGCACTGATGAAACAACTGCTTGCAATTGCATTAGTGCATTTAAATATGTTAACAGAGCCCCAACTACTGGTACCTGCCCTGTCAGCTGGAGTGTGGTCTACTGACCATGTCTCTGCAGTGCAAAGTCAGGCAGGACTAAATAAACAAATTTTAAATCACACAGCAATAGACTGTGAGCATAGTCAAGGCCACTTAGGGTTACTTCAGCTCTAGAGTGGTAACTGGCTTGATGCATCGGGAGGGAATTTTCCTATGGAAGTGATGAAATCCACAGCACTGCTGTCAGTGCTGCCTACTCTTCAGAAATTTGCTTGCATAATTTACACCAGGTGTCATGGTAGGCAGAAAATATTGGGATGTTAAGGAAGTCATAACATTGGCAGATGATATTTTATGTAGTAATATGCATGCTGAAGACAATAGGAGTATCTCCTATAAGTGAGCACCACTCAACATGAATAATGGCTGCAAGGTCAGGCCCTGAATGAGCTGTTGTCTAGCTGTGAATATATACACTTTTTCACTCTGTTGTGGGCAATGCTCTCTGCTACCTCATTAGGTTGATCTGTGAATATGATTATTCGTTACCTGAAGCCTGAAAGCACAGAATTATGTATCCGTGCAGTGTGCCTTTAAAACAAAGGGTGTGAAATTCTAATGTCAGATAAAGTGACTGCATGATGAATGAAAAAAATACACTACTAGTCTCAGGACTTTCCATGGGTGTGTGCTGAATTCCACAAAAGTTGACCTGGAAGAAAAGAAAAACCAAAAAGCAAGAAACCTTTTTTGATAGGTCAATATCAAAGATTCAATCCAAATTTTAGAAAGGATGTCACATTATGAATTACAATGCAATTTCTGATTTAAAAGAAACACAGAAGAAGAATCAAATATTTTTATTTTTATAGAAAGGCAGCTTTTCAATTGTGTTCAAATCAATTATCTGGAAATCCTGAAACACTGCAATTTCTACCAGTATGAGGTCTACAAAATTACATAAGATTAATTCCACCACACTGAGCTCCTGCAAAAGAAAGAGCTGTAACCTGTTGCTATCTAATCTCCCAGGGATTCCCAGTGATGCCCTTTCCTCCTCCAAAGGTGATTGTCAGGATGTAGAGACTCTTCCTCTCCTCTCTAGGAGGAGTGAGCTGGACACAAGGAGCTGAGGCTGCTAGGAAGAGCAGAGTGCTTCAAAAGCCTGACAGCATCAGACATTCATCACCAGAGGCAGTAAGATAAAACAAAAACAAGCCACAAAGCCTAAAGGAGAACAAGATATAGGCAGAGGGGAGATACAGCCTTGATGTGAACTGTGCCCTGCACGCCCCTTAAGCTCGAATAGGATTGGCTTTTGAGAGAGCCTTACCCCAAAAAAGTCATTAACTGTCTAATCATTTCTGATTCCCTGGTACTGACATTGGCTCTGTTTGCAGTCACAGCCAGCACAGCTTCTCTGGGAGTCTGTCCTGGGGAAAGTCAAAGCGGGCTTAAAAGAAAGGCTAAATCTTTGTACTGGTCACTGGAAGAGGAAACAAACCAATAAACTAACCAAAAAACCACCAAGATGAGATAAAGCAGGTGTTCCACCCTCGAAAGGCACATTAGGAGGCAGGCAGGCAGAGCTGGGCAAATAGAAACAGATTCTCCTCTAGTGGAAGCAGCATGTTTTGTCTGAGTCTCTAATTCCCATCTAATGCTGGCATGCAGTTCCTGGAGACTGGATTTGAATCTGAATCAAATCTCTAGATACCAATTTGGAACGAAATCTCAGTATAAAATTGATTTGGGCTCACCCTGCGTGCTGCAGGTCAACATGTCTGTAATAAGAAGCTCTCTGAAACTCTCTGGATATTTCTCTTGTAGTGCTAGTGCTCTGCTCCCCTCCAGCCCCTACACCACCATTTTCCTTGCAGGTGTGTGGCTGTGGACCCTTTGGCCTTCACCTGCACCTAACCCATCCTCAGGCAGAGAAGTCAGCGAGCCAGGGCACGCATCACTGCGACAGCCACGTGCGGGAATTGCTAATGATTACATGCTAAAGGCCTTTCCCCATTATTCCCTTTCTCCCTCGCCAAGTTTTTCCTTGTTAATTAGGAGGAAAATTTCACAACTTTGCCACCATATAATTAAATCTTGCAATTAACACGTGCACTTAAACCATCGTTTTGAAAATGAGACTTGTGCAGTGAAATCTACTCAAGGGGAAGCACCGGGATGGAGGGTGAAGCTGCAACACTGGGTTAATGATCCAAAACACCACTGTATAAATGATAGGTCTTACTGACAGCTCTCTGCCCATCTGACATGTGCAGCAAAGGGCATATGCTTGTGGATGCTAATATAACACAGTACCAGTAAAAGGGGAGCAGGAGGGAGGGGGACAATAGCAGAGGTAAATACATTAAGTCTCAATTAGAGGAGTGACACGAGAGAGAGCTGAGGTTAATATATTTTAGGAGAAAGCCTTTCTGTGAGCTCGGGGTTGATCTCTGCCAGATGATGTGACAGAGGTGATGACAGGGGAAAAGGAAAGAGCTTTTCATTTCGTTAGACACTGCTTGGAAAAGTCAGTGCAGTTTCAGTGCATTATGGCCTTCATTGGCACATCTCTTCTGTTTCAATCACCCTCCAGGCACAGGTACAGGAGGCCTTTAGAAGAGCCACATTCACCCACAGCCTTACTCTTAGTTTGTATGACACCACAATAGCTTGGGACATCTGAGAGGCAAGCTTGCACCCTGGCTCAGCACCTAGGGGAACAGAAGTGCCCCCATTATTCTGCTGCCCCTCCAACATTGCAGTGTGTGACTTTCCAGCATAGCTCTTTGTGCATACACTAGGCAGCACATGGCAAAATTCAGAAACCAGACACAAAGATGTTAACGGAAGCTGCAAGTTTCTGCTCGATAGTTAGGCAGCAGTAGGCAAGCAGACTTGAGTCTCATTTGGTGACTTGATATATCATAGGTAACAATACAATTAAAGTAAGCTTCAAAGAGGTAATTATTGCAGACCAGTGGCATTCCACACTGCACACTGCAAGAGAATAAATCCCAGCAGCTGACCACCTACCACTCACCTCTGCTCCTTCTAGGTACATTGAGAAAAAGGTAATTGCCTCTTTAACAGCAATCTATGTTAACATATTAATTGCCCTGACTGAATCTTATTCAGCTGCTACAGCTTTCCTCATTCCAAAATAATTCTTGTTCAATTACCAAAGGTGCAGACAGTATCAAGAAGTAGTCACAGAAGCCCATCAGAGAAACAAACCATTATTTTTTTTATACCTACACACACACACACACACACATCATCACTTATTAGGATGACATCCAGCATTCAGGCATAAAATCTTAAATTACAGAGTGATTGGAGCCTTTCAAGTGATCCATAAAAGTATGCACTTAGCAAAATCTCAGGACAGGTAGGAGAGAGATGGATAACACCCAATGCATCACCTTTTCAGGACAGCCACTGAGGCATGCAAAAAGCAACATTTGTGGAGGTGAATGCAGTGTGCTATTTGTACAATGCAACGTGGCAATGACCTCAAGTAATAAAAGTATCTGCAGATTTAAGCCCAGAGGACTATATTGCATATCAATAGCAATAAAACCAGTAGAAATAGTAATGTATTATTTATAGACCTATTTATAAAAGCTTAATACCTCTGTGGCAGACCTAGTTCTGTAGAATGAACTACCTTTCTCCCCCTCCCTCCTTTACTGGTTTGTATGACAAGGTAGCAGAGGACTGTGCCATTAAGACAAAGCTTTGTAAAAGATACAGAATTGGAATCAGGAAGAGATGAAACTCCAACCTGCATAATTTTCCCAGGGACACGATCTGAGCTTCAATTACGTAGCCCCATTTTACCCCTTTGGAAGTGGGATTGCAGGTAAGCAGCTTCTTAGCATAGCCTCACTTGGAGGACTAGTTCTGATAAAGATTAACAGAATATTTACCATTCATTTTGAAAGGAGTATAAAGAGATTATGACTAAGGCCTTTCCCTTTCCCTTTCCCTTTTCCTTTCCCTTTTCCTTTCCCCTTTCCTTTCCCCTTTCCTTTCCCCTTTCCTTTCCCCTTTCCTTTCCTTTTTCCTTTCCCCTTTCCTTTCCCTTTCCCTTTCCCTTTCCCTTTCCCTTTTCCTTTCCCCTTTCCTTTCCCCTTTCCTTTCCCCTTTCCTTTCCCCTTTCCTTTCCTTTTTCCTTTCCCCTTTCCTTTCCCTTTCCCTTTCCCTTTCCCTTTCCCTTTCCCTTTCCCTTTCCCAATGTGATTTTTTTTTATTCAATGGACATACTACAATGTCTGTAGAAGGAAGGGAAGTATTTTCACTATGTCATGTCACTCAAAGCTCTCCTTGAAACACTCCTGTTGTTTCAAACCTTATGTTGCTTTTATCTCACTATCACTTATAAGACCATTACAAATAATCAATCCTTCCTGGGATGCCCATTTTATGCACCAAAGCAATTCTGTGTTCACAGGGACCATTTTCCTTCCTTATCTATCCCCCAGAGCAAAACTGCAGGTGCTGAAGTTTCTCTGGCAATGGAAAAAAAAATTACAAGAGACTTAAAAGATTAGGCTGGGGAAGGGAATGGATTATACTGATGGTCTCAATCACTTACATTTACTTGGAGTGGCTAAATGTCTCCAGATCTGCTCTGGAGTGATCTTAAGTGATCTGGAGTGATCTTAAGACCACTGTAATTTGTTTGTTTGTTGTTTGTTTAAATTCTGGCAGTTTAGTTCCAAAGTGTGAGCAGAACTTATGAGCAGAGAGACTGAAAGCTGAATAATCCAGTTTATAAATCTACATGAAATGCAGTTTAATTCCACGTGTCTAGTACAGAGGGCACCAAAAGGTTTTCTATCTATATTTTGCAAGACATACACATAGCTGGCCAAAGAACTTTACCAGATGTTTCAAATATATCTTTCCTGATGGAGATATATCTTTTTCCAGATGAATCTCACCCAACTTGAAGCTAGCCCAGTTCTCTCCTAATGGGAAAAAGATCCTATTTCCAATGCCTTTCACAAATTTTACGCCTAATTAAATTCCCATTAATGGGGTTGAGCAGGGCTTCTTTATTTTCAGCACATAGTTTTTGCATTTATGGGTTGTTTCTTTAAAAAGAAGGTTACTTGGACTTTTTTTTTGCTTTCTGGATTTTTAGATGTTTTATTATGATTTTTTTCCCCCCTCCCTGACTCACTTGTCAGACAGAAGTGTCACTGCAAGGCTATGTTCCATTAGCCAGTATCATTTGGTTTTCTGCTCTATTCAAATTTGTTAGCTTTTTCGCCCTTTTTATTTTATTTCTTTTTTAATCTGAGGAGTGACAGAAATGACAAAAACTCTTGCTCACTAGCTGAAAACAGGCAAGAGGCTGACAACAGTGCCATCCTGTGTCCCAGCCAGAGCCTCAACCACCAGCACCACATCTATTAATCCCTTATCAGGCACACCAGTCTCCTCCAGCTCTCATGTATCACCCATGCTAGCAAGAGGGTTTTTTTTTTTTCTGATGCTTCCTGGCAATTATTTACTTTGTGAACCTCCTCTTTAACTTTCTGCCAGGAGGTGAATTTATGGCTGCTTTGTGGAGAAAGCAGCCTTTGGAGCAGCACAAATAATCCTTGGAATAAAGCACCTTTCCTCAAACCGTTTGGCTAGAAATGGTTTGATGGAGCTGCAAATCAATATTACTTTGTAAATTTTTAATGTTCACACCATGTGAAATGCTGTAAGTAAAATAAGCTAACCACAATAGGCTATTCTTTGTAGTTCATTTAAAAAAGTGTCTGTTCAGCAGTATGGCTAACTACTCGCTGTAGATATGGCTCTAAAACTGTCTAGGCTAATACATCAAGGCTAGAATTTGAATAACCTCTAGTGGCAGGCAATTTTTCAGAACTCCCAAATACTACAATAAGTAACACTACATATTTTTTAAGTTATGTGCTAATATGGACAGAACTGAACACAAGCAAAACAAACGTGATATTCTTGCACTGGCATGTTTATTAATCCAGTAAAGACTTATAATTATTAGAGATGAGTTCATAGTGAAGAAATCAGATGTGGATTTCAACTCAGAGATGGCCACACAGAGATGGTCTGGGATTTTGGAGCAGGGGATTTCTCATTAAGTGAGACCACTATAGAAATGTGTAGGTACCATTTCCATTACCTTGGATCCTGGGTTTAAAATTTTTCTTTTTGGGTCCTAGCTTATCATCTATTTCCATAGATATATTTCAGAAGAGAGAAATTAGTGCACAAAAGAGGAAAAAATTACCTAAGCATATATGGCAGCAAGACTCATTTGAAGAAAAAACAAAATTAAAAAAAACCAAACACAAACCAACAACACCACAAAAGCATAAAAAGCAAATACAAACAGCATCCGCAGTGTAAGAAAAACACCATTTGTAATTTTGCTGCTTGCCTGTGCCTTACTCAGAAGTATCTCAGCAGGAGATGTGTCACTATGGAGACAGATTGATGACTTTTCCATTGGGGGTATGTCACTCACTGATTTGATGATCTATCACAGTATCACAGTATCCCAGTATGTCAGGGGTTGGCAGGGCCCTAGAAAGATCATCTAGTGCAACCCCCCTGCCAGAGCAGGAGCACCTAGACCAGCTCACACAGCAATGTGTCCAGGCAGCTCTGCAATGGCTCCAGACAAGGAGACTCCACAGGCTCCTGGGCAGCCTGGGCCAGTGCTCTGGCACCTGAACTGCAAACAAGTTCCTCCTCATGTTAATACTAAACCTCCTGTGCTCCAGCTTGCTCCCATTCCCTCTTGTCCTACCATTGGATGCCATTGAGCAGAGCCTGGCTCTCTCCTCCTCACACTCACCCTTCACATATTTCTAAGCATTGCTGAGGTCTCCTCTCAGTCTCCTCTTGTCCAGGCTGAAGAGACCCAGCTCTCTCAGCCTGTCCTCCTAGGGCACATGCTCCACTCCTTTCAGGATCTTGCTGGCCCTGGGCTGGACTCTCTCCAGCAGCTCCCTATCCTTCTGGAGCTGAGGGGCCCACAACTGGACACAGCATTCCAGGGGAGGCCTCCCCAGGGCACAGGAGAGGGGAGAAGAACCTCTCTGGCTCTGCTGGCCACGCTCCTCTTCATGCATCCTAGGATGCCATTGGCCTCTTGGCCACAAGGGCACATTGCTGCCTCATGGGCATCCTCCTAGCCACCAGCACTCCCAGAGCTTTTTCCCCAGGGCTGTTCTCCAACACATCAGTTCCCAGTCTGTACTGATCCATGGGCTTGTTCTTTCCCACATGCAGTACTTTACACTTCCCCTTGTTAAATGTCATTCAGTCTCTCCCTGCCCATGTCTCTAGCCTGTCCAGGTCACTCTGGATGGCAGCACAGCTCCTGGTGTGCCAGCCACTGCTCCAGTCTAGTCATAGATGCTGCCACGTGGGCAATACCAGTTGAGTATTTAATCTTGCCCTGCTAGCAGAGTGAACAATGCTTGGAAGTAATATGCAAAAGCCTGGCATAGAATGACAGATATGTTTATATGCCATTATATTTGAGCACCCTCTTCTAATTCAGAGGACACCTCATGCCCAGCTCTCTTGGCCTTACACAAAGTACAGAAAGGGAAAGAAAAAGACAAAGAGAAGTACAAAGGCTTTCTTTGTCCTGAAGTTGGTTGGGAGGGAAAGCAAATATTAGCAGACAATATTGAGAAGCAGGTCAGCAAAGGAAAAAAATCCTGGTTTCTTTACTTGCATCCATGCTCTGTTGAAAAGTTGTTGAATAACTCCTGGTGTATCCTCACTTTCCTATTGGGAACAAGTTTCTGGGTCTTAGATTGGATTCTTAGGTGAAGTGAGCCCATTTCCATAGGAGCATAGAACAGTTGAGGATGTTGCTGCTGACAGCAGGATCAGCTGTGAGATGACATCAGGTTACTCAGGGCTTAGTCTAGTCATGTCTTGAAAATCTCCACGAATGGGGGACAGCATAACCTCTACAAATAATCTGTTGCTGTGCTCCACTGTCTCCAGAAGTTTATCCTCCTATCCAGTCTGAAGTTGTCCGTTTCAGCTTATGTCTGTTATCTCTCACCCTCCCCTCATGGCCTGCTGTGAAGAGCCTGGATTTGCCTTCTTGCTGCTTCAGAAGTGTTTTCTATCAAAGCAGCTCACATTTCCTTATCATGGTCTCTGCATGGTCCCAATATGGGTCCCGTTTCACAGTTTCCCTCATCATTGTTCCTAATATCCCAGAGTATTGGGTGTTAAGCCCTCTGGCAAAAATTCCTTCTCTCAACCAGAAGTACCTGCAAATGCAATTTGTCTACTCTTTATGCATTGTAATACATAGCTAATAAAGCTGCTCAAGATATTCAACCCTCTGCTGTATTCTCACATCATCCCATGCCAATTAGAAAATGTATGAGTGAGTTCTCAACTGTTGCATGTGACATTTATCATGATGCCCAAACCATGTGAAAACACTGTCTGAGTGACACAGGTAGAAAAGGCAATGCTGTACTTGGAGAATCAGCAGAAGGTCAGGTTCAGTCCTCAGTTCCATCACTGCAGTTTACATTATTTTAAATACTTTTTAGAAACAAGGAGAGTCCTGACTTTATGCATTGTACATCCAACAAATAGCATGTCCAAAATGAAGGTCAGAAAATATCACCTTACTGTCATCATAGGAATGGATATTTTAAAAATATTAATGAAAGAGTCCTTTCAAGCTTAAAAGTCATCCTGAGGGTGATATCTTCTCAAAACAACTCAGTGTGAGTTCTCTTCAAGTTTGGTAGAAGGAAAAGTAGAATAAAATCAGAGCAAATTGAAGCTGAAGCAGAACTCAAACCAGAACTACAGCAGAACATTTTTGTTGGGCTCATTCTTGGTTTGCTGCTCATGCCCCATCCTGACTGCATTGTTTTCAGAGCAAATTTTTCCTGTGTGAAGCAATCCTTAATAGAGTTCCTAAAAAGTCTTACTACTCCTTTAGATATTGGCTCTGTTTCCTTGGCATTCAGGGCCACGCAGTGATTTGTTAATGTATTGATCTGTCACAACTAATAAATCTTCACGATGTTATGGATGACATTATTATTTTGGATCAAGATTAGAGCACTGGCTGGCTGATGGGGTTGATATCAATGCTTACACACTATCACCTACTCCTCAAATATCAGCTTAAAAAAACCCCAATCCAATTCAGAGCATGGTTCTATTCAAATATTAACAGCATAATGATATTGATGGCAACAGTATCCCTGTGGAGGATGCAAACCATGGGTTCTCCATACATGCATTGATAATTTTAGGCAGTAGAAAGAGCACTTGCTGGGCACTGACTGCTGATTGTAATGCAGAAACATTCCTGTCCAGCTGCTTGTGGGAGACAGGAGGAGGGGGAAGGCAGGAGGGACACTGGTTCACTTATAAGTGTGCATGCAAACACACAAATTGAGTTCCTACAGCAGAGGTAAAATAAATCCTAATCCACTTGCTACACTGCACTTGGGTGTCAGGTAAGGCTTAAAGAGAAAAAAAAACAACATTTAGAGAAAAGAAATATTGTACAACATAAACAGCATATGTGCCAAATGAATTCTATAATAAAACAGATGTAGCAAATTATATTTAATAATGTTTGACAATTCCCCATGCAGCTAATGGTTTGTTAGAAATTAGTCCCTACTGTTTTAGGGACTGCTGGCATTTAGTGCCATTTTCTTTGTCTTAATTTACATTGTTTGTGTGCTGTATGCCATCTTCCCCGCTTTTTGTAGTTTTATTATCTTTCTTGGCTTGTTGATATTTCAAATGTTGGTTTAACTATCTAATAGCACAAGGTCCATGGGAAGAATTTGGTAAAATTCTTCGTTAGGTGTTCTTTCCATTTTTCCTCTTCATTAGGCAATGAAAGCTCCTTCTACTCTAATATCCAAACTCCTGTGAGACCTACTTGTTGCCAAACACATCCCTTCTAGTCCCAGATTTCACATTATGAGCCAATCACAAGAGAATGTATTGTGCCAGGCACAAAAGGAAATCCACCTTGCACTGAATGTCCTGCACTAGCAGACTTAAGTGGTATAACAACTCCATTCTAGACTAAAAGTGTCCTTTCATCCAACTGTTGAAATAATGTCCAAAAGCACATAAAATTATTTTGCATCATACTGACAAAACCTAAAGCTAGGATTATATCCATTGTCCCTGCAGCATGCCAACAGAGGTGCTGATGTTCCAGGAGAGCAGTGAGGCAAGCTCTGTACCAAGGGATAGCCTTGTCTGCCTGATCTCTGACTGTCAGAAACAAGCACTTCAGGTCACAGTCTAGAAAAGTCTGAAGTATGGAAGAGCAGAAAAACTGATTTTTATTGTTTTTTTCTCATCATGATCTTGTTGAGATCAAACTTGGCTTTTTTTTTACCATTCATCTATATTTTTTTCTCCCACTAGCCCATCAGTGGCTCTGGCTGGAACCAAGCAGCCTGAAAATGGGAATAAGCTAAACCCCAAGGGCTCCCAACTTGCTTGCAGCCAACACAGGACCTGTGTAGTATTGATAAATCCTCAAGTCCTGCAGAACTCCCATAATCTCCTCAAGCCCTCCAGTAACAAAAATATTTCTCATGAAGCTCAGAGCACTGGTAAGATGAAGACACAAACCCTTTAATGCTGGACATGAATGAAGGCAACTTTTAAGAGTGCAGATAAATGAATTTCTCTCAATAAGACTAGAAAAATGTGAGATGACTAACTATAATATATAACAATAATTCCTTCTCCAACCAAATAGAAACAAGCACAGACACTGGTGTGAATTAGCCCAGTACGGACTAAAATAACTATACAACTTGGCTAACACCCCTAAAAACAACAACAACAACAACAACAAAACCCAAAACAAACAAAAAAGACAAAATCATTTCATGATTGAAAAAGAAAAGAAAAAGATGCACAACCTCCTTTCTTCTCTGTTTGAAGGAGACCATTGCAATTTGTCAGGATGTGGCTGAGTTCAAAGAATGTGAGTGTTAAAGGTACATAGATGATCTTGATGTATACAGTGAAGTTTCACAGGGGACACCTTCCTAGGATCTAAGTCAGATTAGCTGCCACCTCAGGCACAGTTTTGATCCACATTTTAAAGGATACATGAAACTCATTCACGTGCTGGCCTACTTCAAGGAAATGTATTTAAATGTGAAAGGTAGAAAGATTTGTCATCTGGAAATGTGTTTATATCAAGAAGGTGTCAGCTCAAACAGGCAAAGCATAGAAGGGGATAAAAAATGCAGAAAAGATAAAGATCCTAGTCTCCTCTTCTGTGTAGCCAATAGCTGAGAGGAAGTCCTGTTTGGTTCTCCTCCATGGCCTTTTCCTTCTGCTTCAAAAGTACCCAGTAAACCCAAAGAGCTTGACTGTTTAAATTACATATTGTCCAATTACTTACTCCATTAGCCCTACCAGACTACAGCTCCAAGCTGGATATTATTTAGCTGTTCTGAATCAGCTTTTTGTACAGAGACTCACTAAGTCCATCTCTTTGACAGGTTTTGGGATGTCACACATTTAATGAACAGTAGAAAATGACATTGTAACTGGCTCAAAACTCCTTCAACAAAGTTGTTTGCTGAAGTCCATATTTCCAGCGACCACCAGTTTCACTCAGTCTCTTGCTAACTATAACTCTAATTCGAAGCACTGAAGATTTATTCTGCTAAGTCACTCTGCTGGAATATGTCAGGAAAACTCAATCCCTGCCAATGTCACAGGGGCACCATTATTATCAAGGCTATGCCTTGACTCTCACAAAGAAAGCTCAGCTGCTTTCTGAAGGATACCACTGGTGTTCAGTTTTCAATTCCCAGGGTCTATCACACCATCTTGCTGCTCCAAGACCTTAATTCATCTTGCTGTCATATCTAGCCATCACCTATGAGGCACTTTTCAAATGAGGTTCATCCTGCCTGCTAGCATAACACAGTCATCATCTGCCCTGTCATCTGAAAAATATAAATGTTTCATGCACCACTAATAAATCTGCTCCAATATTTACTGTTGCTTGTGCAGTTCAGAGTCCTCTTTTATGAATTTATACTTAGGAATCACTTGCCTGATGATAATGATGATTGTTAATTGTAATAGTCTTCCCATCCTCCACATCAGTATGTGAGGCAAGCCAGGTGCTCCATGTGGAGCCCTCGTGGCTCTCATCCCATTCCCTTTCCCAACACCAAGCCCAGTCAGGGTGACAATTCCCCTCAAACAATGATGTGGGGGAGAGGAAACATACATACCATGAGCAGAAAAAGGCAACAGAGAAAGTTTTTTGCCTGATTTCTCATTTAATGAGAGAAGCTGCAGAAGGAAGTTTGCAGAAGGAAACTGTGTTATTATTATTATTAACCACAAAAAGTTACACTTATTCTCCAACACCCCTTTCCATGACTGGCTGCTGTGCCCTTAAATACCTCTGGAAAGGCAATTGCACTGCCTTATAGAATTTCCACTGTCCTCTAGATGTGTTTTCCTCTCTCCAATAGCTCATGGCTTGAAGGCTGACAGGTAGGAAGATTTTATGTGAATCATTACTTGCCAGAGGGAGCTTGAGGTTTGAGTTAAGTCATCTACATGTTAGAAAGGGAAAAAANCCCCCTGATCATTTTTGTGGCCCTAGGAGAAGAATTGTGGTAACAATTCTGCATTTCTGTGAGACCTGGAAAAATTCCAGTTGCCTGTGCTCAGGTCATTAGGTAGTGAGTTGCCTTTCTGCATTGAGAAGCTGTTGAGATAAAAAGCCTGAGGAGGCAGGAGGCTTCCTGAGTTAACTCACTTTTAGCAGAGCATCTTACCAGAACTTACCTGAATTTCAGTCAGGAGTGAATTCCTTGGCCCTAATACTGTAGTTGAAAAAGCTTGATTTCTACCCAAGAGCTTAGACTCAAAATGGGTGAGAGAGCCCAGGAAAAGGGAGTTTTCTCTCTGGATTATAATAGGGGTTTGGGTGCCTCAAGAAGGCAAGTAAGTTCTCTTGCTCAGTATTGCCCAATATTGCATGAAACAATATCTTAGGCTTAGCTATGGATGGAGCTCAAGGGTCCAAAAAGGGCTGTGAGCAGCTACTTATGTAGGGCACATTAGTAAGCATGCCCCAAGAACTATGGAGAAGTCTCTGTTAGTGCATGCTGCTGGCACCTGGCATCCTNCTGGAGCTTCATTCGCGAAGTCTAGCCACGACCACTTCTTGTTTCCACAAAACTGATCAGTCCCCAGTGTCTATAACATGTTGCACACTAGCTGAAATCTGGATAAAACAGGTAATAGAGTCCATCAGGAACAGGCACAAAAAGTATCATAAACACCTTTTCCTGACGAAAGCAAGAGCAAAAAAAAGAGCTTGTAACCCTCAAGCTCTCCCTCCTTTTGACCAAATCAATACATCCCTTGGTAGGGCAGAGAAGTGATTTATTTTATGCAAACAGTGGAGTTTGGAGTTTTAGATTGATGCTCCTTGCCCAAAGACAAGCTCATCTCTGAAAAAGCATGAGTAGTTGAATTGGCTAATGGCTCTTGCTCAAGCCTCTAATCATTCCAGTTTTTAAAGATTTTTAAGTCAGCTATTGACCTATATTATTTTGTCTTGAAAGAGATGGTATAAGCTGTACAACAAATTAGTGGGAAAAAGCCTAATTAAGATTGGTCTCAAACCTCCAAATCTTCCCATTAAGAGCTGCTTCTGTATCCTATTCTTCATTGTTTCAGGTAAAGAATGTTTATGAGGTATTAGCCACTTTATTGGTTTCTATTCCATTTTAATTTTCATTGTTGCACATTTGAGTCATAAAAAATCAGGAGCTGTTTTTCCTGAAGTTATTTATTAACACTCATTATAAAGGGCAATTGGGGGGAAATGATGAGAAACTAAGTGACACAGATTATTTCTTCCAGTAGGGCCTGCACTGGAATCTGTTTTTCACCACAAACAGGCAGTACACAGCCAATATTCACATGGGCATAAGGAGAATTGAGGCCCAAAAGTGACAAAAGACTACCAAATCCATCATTATTTTTCCACTTCACCTAGCTAACTTGCAAATCACTGACTGCTCACTTCAAAGTGAACACAGCTGCAAAGTGATGCAAATACCATTAGTGACAAAATGACATTTTGTATTTATTTATTTATTCAGTTTTAAAGAGAAAGTTTGGCATACTTTCTCTTTAAAACTGAGCTGCAGGTGCAGGGAGCTCATTTTCTATCTCATGGACTCTGGGACAGGGAGACACTGGCTCTAGTGTGAATTGCTGCACTCTTAGGCTGAGTCCAGGCTAAGGAGGGATTCAGAGGTTACAGGCAAGGTGAAGGAAAGTAGGAAAAGATCTGCAATTGACATTAAGCTCCACTTGCCATTATTTAGAAGCAGTGATGAAAATAGCTGGTACCTCAATTTTGTTCAGGTTAGCTTGACGTTCACTTATAACACTGAGAAGCAAAGATGTGTTTACATATATTTCATACTGAGGGGTTATTGACTCTTCACACTGGAAGATTTCTCTGATACATATGAGTATTGTTTTGCTCTCAGGGATGTGTTTGCATCTTTTAAATTATCAGTCAGCTGTATGGTAGCTGCTCCAAAAAGCAAGTAGAGAAAGAGAGATTTCTATCTTATATATATCCCATATACCCACACCTCAGATAAACACAGACATACTCAGAGGTGCATGTCTGTATATAGGATCTTTTATCTAAATATACATGCATATATATATTTACAGCATCTATTTTCCAGTTGCATTTACAACAGTTTCATCTGTTGAGACATGTAGATCCATCCTTCCTGAGACTAACTCTGTGATTCAAGGACACACACTTCTCTATGCTACAAGTTGCATTTGACTTGCCCTTACCAGAAAGCTGCTCAAGCTTTTAAAAACAAGGAAATCAACAGACTTCTCATTTTTCCATCTTGTTAGACACCCTAACTCAACCCAGAAAAATCACATCTGCTGAGAAGCTTTAATAATACTGAAGCAATTTAAGTTCATTGAAACAGCTTCAAATTAAGACAAGGTAGCATGCCTGAACATACATTTCATGAAACAAAAGTGACATGAAGATTATGGAACTGGACACAAGTGCCAAAAGACTCTCTAAGCTATTTCTGCAGGAATTATTCTGTGCATGGTAAATTTCTGTGATTTTGCTGGTTTAGTCTCCTACTCCTTAAGGTATAATAAATCTCTGATCATTTTCATTCAGTGCTCTGAATCACAGAATCACACACTGGTAGGGGTTGGAAGGGACATCTGGGGATCATCCTGCCCAGCTCCCCTACCAAAGCAGGTTCACCTAGATTAGGTCTCACAGAAAAGCATCCAGGTGATTTATTAGAGAAGGATGCTCCACAATCCCTCTGGGCAGCCTGTTGCATCACCCTCAAAGGGAAGCTTTTCCTCATGTTTAGGTGGAACTTTCTGTGTCCTAGTTTGTGCCCATTGCCCCTTGTCCTATCCCTGGGCACCACTGAAAAGAGTCTGGCCCCATCTTGATTTCCACCCTTTAGATATTGATAAATATTGATAAGGTTCCCTCTCAGTCTTCCCTTCTCTGGTTAAACATCCCCAGGGCTCTAAGCTTCTCCTTGTAAGAGAAATGCTCCAGTCTCAATCATCTTCTTAACCCTCTGTTGGACTCTTTCCAGTAGATCCCTGTCTCTCTTGAACAGTGGAGCCCAGAACTAGACACAGAAATCCAGATGTGGTCTAACTAGGACAGAACAGATGATGAGTAGGACCTCCCTCAACCTGCTGGTTGCACTCTTCTTAGTGCACCCCAGGATACCATTGGCCTTCTTGGCTATAAGAGCACATTGCTGGCTCATGGTGAGCTTGCTATCCACCAGAAATCCCCAGTCCTTTTCCATAGAACAATTTCCATCAGGTCAACCTCTAATCTGTACTGGTGTGGGGGGGTTATTCCTCCCCATGTTCAGGAATCTACACTTGTCCTTCTTCAACTGCATTAGGTTCCCTCTGCCCAGCTCTCCAGCCTGTGCAGCTCTCACTGGATTGCAGCACAGCCTGAGGAGGTGTCAGCCACTACTTCCAGCTTTTTATCATCAGCAAACTTGCTGAGAGTACACTTGATCCCTTTATCCAGGTCACTGATGAAGATGTTGAATAAGACATCTGTACCACTGATAACAACCCTCTGAGTTCCATTGTTCAGACAGTTCTCAACTGACCTTACTGTCAACTTATTTAATGCACACTTCCTAATGTGGGACTATTAGTGTATGTTACCTCTCACTAGAAGACAAGCATTGGAGGACTCAACACTGTTGCTCCCAGCTGTTAATGGGTTATATTTTTCAGGAAAGCCTGCTGAAGGCAGGATGACTCTTCCTCTACCCTCTCCCCAAAAGCAACTCTTAATTCATCACAAAGAAGGACCTCACAGGAGGCAAAGACTCAGGCATCCTAGGGGTTGCAGGGAGTCCACTGTGCAATTTCCATAGCAATAATCAGTCTTTTGAGTCAATGGTAGAGTGAAAAAACAGAAAAATCCTGGTGGAACAGATGAAGTGTATGCATTGTGTTTAGGATTTATTCCACAGTATTCCATAGGCCATACAGAGATTCCAGATGGGAGAATGTCCAGCAATCCTTACAATGATACAACTGCTAGTACCTCCCACTCTCTGAAGAAAAGGGGATGTTGGAGGGGTTAGGTGCTAGCATCAACTCACTCCCAGCTTCTTGAAATGCCCATAGAGCACAGGACTACCTCTGGCTCCAAAAGCATCCTTTCTGATTTTCCCAAGACCAGTGCCAGGTGACATTCCCACTGGTGGAACAGCTGCATTGCACTTCATTCTCATGTGTGGAATGGCCAAATCAAGCAGGCAGCTGTCATGTCTTGGCACTACAAAACCATTCATTGTTATTAGCAAATGCAAATATGGGGGGAGGGAGGCTTGAAAGGGAAAGCCAGGCTGAAGCTTTTTACTGAATATCAAGAATATTCAATGGAAGACCCCTCCCCCCTAGCAAATTGCACCTTACTCAGTATATTGACCTTGGACATACAGAAGAATCTCTTAGTGCTCTCATAAGCTTCATTTACATTTCAGTAGGCATTAAACAATTAAAGCCATTTTGGGATACAACTAGGCACATTATTTATGTGTGTCTTTCTCAGTGCCCTTCTACAGCCAAGTTTAAAGAAGACACATGAGTGGACATGAGAAAAATCCATACTGCTTTTAAAACTTCCCTCTAAGGCCCACTGAATAATTTTTCTTCAGCCTGATAGTAGCAAGGGGTTTGATTGCTGTGGAGAAGAGCAGAGGGAATGATCTTAAAATGTATTTTCAGACTTGATGAAATGATTGTAATGAGGTAAGAATTTTGTAGGTGCTATTCTACATATATATATCCTATATTCTATATAGAACATAGACTATATTCAATAACTTCAGCTCTCAAACAGCTCATTTGTTAGCATCTTCTACGTTTGCAGTGAACCAAGTGATCAGATTCCACAGACATGCACATAATTTGGAACTAACCCAGGCAGAGAGACATGCAGGTGATGTTTGTGAATGTGCATGCAGAAGACAGAAGCATGGTCAGAAGAACAGAAGATACATGCTGCCTGGGGATTTGAAGCTGAACCTGTCACATGCATAGTCTCAAACACAAAAATATTTTTATAGTCTCTCAATTCAGATGATATAAATTACTGCATTCTTTTGATGTTCAGGGGTCAGTTCAGGCATAACTGCAAAAGAAATGGTCCCTGGAATGCATTGCTTGTATCAGCAATCCTCCTTGGCATTAGGAAAGCAGCCTCAGAGATGATGTGTTGCCTGACTTCTATCCAATAACTCTATTGAATTTGTTGTCTGACCTTTTCTTTCCTTTGGATGGCATCATCCATCGAGTAGTAGATCATCACCATCATCATCCTCACTCAAATGATGCATTTCACTAATAGATTATTAGAAAGAAAGCTCACTAAAGATTTACGAGTGCAATACATCATGATGGAAAAGGGCGTACTCTTGATGTACTACTCAAAAGATGGCAGAGTCCAAAGAGAAGGAGGTCCAAGAGGAAACATGCTTAACTGAGAAGGGATGACTACACCATAATAAAAAGTGTTTAATATTGCCTCACTTTGCATTACTGAAATCAGTCACAGTGGATGCTTACACCTCTTGCTTTCTCAGCATGAANGGAACTTGTTTGCAGTGCAGGTGCCAGAGCACTGGCCCAGGCTGCCCAGGAGCCTGTGGAGTCTCCTTGTCTGGAGCCATTGCAGAGCTGCCTGGACACATTGCTGTGTGAGCTGGTCTAGGTGATCCTTCTCTGGCAGCGGGGTTGCACTAGTTGATCTTTCTAGGGTCCTTCCAACCTCTCACATTCTGGGATACTGTGAAATTTATTTCTTCTTTCCATTGTTTCACATTCTGGTTCTTGTGCATTAGCACATGGGGACCTGTAGCTCTTCAGCAGCTATTCCATGTGATGCAGGAAGCAGGAGAGCACTGTGGGTACAAGGAGCAATGCATAACACAAGTCCTTAGTGAGGAGACAAGAGGAGAAGGACAAGAAAATCCACGGGGTCAACAAAGGTGTCTACAATGGGTTGTCCTAGAGCAGAACTACATGTGAATCCCTGCTTTGCAATTAATGGGACCACACAGGTTCCTGCCCATGAACCATTCCCAAAGTCTGTGCTCTCTCTGAGCTACAAGGTAAGCATCTCCTGGCTCCTAGTCACATGAAGGTTTTGGCACATTAGTTGGATGGTCAGAAGAATTCAGATCCCTTCCCTTCTTTTATTTTGTATTATATTTGTATTTATTTTGTGTTATATATTTATTTTGTATTATATATTTATTTTGTATTATACATTTATTTTGTATTATACATTTATTTTGTATTATATACTTATTTTGTATTATATATTTATTTTGTATTATACATTTATTTTGTATTATATACTTATTTTGTATTATATATTTATTTTGTATTATATACTTATTTTGTATTATATATTTATTTTGTATTATATATTTATTTTGTATTATATATATTTTATTTTGTATTTATTTTGTATATAAACATTTCTTTCTTTGTGATCTTAATCTCATCTCTCTTGCTATGTCTGCAAGACCCAGCTTGACTAATACCTATATTTTGGGCACAATTTTAAAAAAAAAAATATTTCTACAATATTGCTGCTTTGCATAATCCCAAACAATCATTTCTATTTGGGGTTATGACTTCATACAGGAAAATATCCAGAAGACATATTCCCAAATTTGCCCTGCAAAACTATCCCTCACGTGTTGAAACCATCTGCCTCTTTCAGTATGACACATGAAAGCAAAAGGACTTTGGTGCCTGGCCTAAAAACCTTCCCCCTGGATGTGACATCACTATCATTAGCTATTTGCCTGATAAATTATCTCCTCTGTGCTGGAGATGGGGCACCTGCAGTGCTGCGTGGGGACAGTGCTGAGATAGCACTCTTCCTCCCACCCCTTCTGCTCTTATCAGTCATTTTCTTCTGTATTATCAACAAGCATATCAGAAAAGTAAAAGACAACTAACTACAGTGCCAAATAGTAGCTTAATGCTTAATTGCACAACCTCCAATGGGGTCACAATTACTGGGCAATCAGATAAGCTTTCACAGATGTATTATATAATCCACGAGCTTAATTCCTCCAGAGGTAGCCAGAAAATTGCTATTCATTAACAAAGTAGCTCCATTATCAGAAAACATATTTAAATTATCTTTTTTTCCATTCTGGAAATAACACCATTTCTTCTTCAAAGGATAAATATATTTTCAAGAAATGCTTCAGCTGGAAACTACTGTCCCAAATAAATGTTTAATGTTTCTATAAGTTTATATCTCACAAAGTATAAAGGCAAGCTGTAGGCATTTGCACTGTTGTACCACTCATGGACACAAGTAAATTCTGTGCCTTTGTTCTGTAACATATCCCTGAGAAACAAAGGCAGTGACATAAGTAAAGGGCCAAGATCAAGCTCAAAGGGTCAAATGTATTTTTCTTTATCTCTAAACCTTTTTAAAATGATTTACTGCCTCACTGTATGGGACATGAAAGGATAATGCTGTTTTCAACACTCAAACAAATGACATACTGGAACTGACATTTTTTACGTACATTTATGCATCTTGATGCAGCTGTCTCCCTTACCCTGACAAAACTCCAGGGGAAATAAATGGGATTTTTACCTGGAAGTGACTGCAGGATTGGCCTCTCTTTTATGACTGTTAAAACGTGTCAACACTCTTGAAAACCCAGAATTACTTTGCAGAAGTACAGAAGGCATCCAACTATTTCAGTACTTTTAAGAAGTAGTAAATCATAGGAATTGTTTCAGAATATGTCTTTAGAGTTATCCTTAATGTTTTCTCATATCACTCTCAGACTGAAATAATATAAAAATCCTTTGAATAATAATAATTGTCACATTTGATGTATATTTTTATTAACAGCACAATAAAAATTCAATTATGTAGCAAAGGGCAACAAAAATCTTCCTTTCAATTATGCAGTAAACAAAGCTCTCAAAACAAAAAAAAAAGATACATTTGCTCATGTCATGTGTTTAAAATCTCTGCTCCATTGGCTGAGGTATTTAAACTAAATTCCCTCTTTGTGTTTGAAATCAGATTTCCCTTTTCCTCTATCTTTGCTCCTATTTGTCTGAATGCTTTCCTGGAGAAGGTTTATTTAGCCAACAAATGTAGTATTTCCTCTGTCCACTCTGCAAATTCACACATCTGACATTTACTGTCATGGGAGAACACAGCTGGATCAATTACAAAATCAAGATGCAATAGCTCCCACAAACTGTTTCTCTCACTGATAAATTTAAAAGTAACTACAAGTCATAGGCTAGTCTGCTAGGTATCAGGAATATCCTTAGTTAGGGAGATACCAAAATAAACCTCTGAACTGTGTTTACACAGTTCTGCCTCTGTCATACAAGCATGCAAAACTATTTTACCTTGGACCATGGGAGATGATCTAGCACAAAATGACTATTTTTTAATGCTTATCTTGCACAACTAGATTGCTACTCTCTTTATTTGGATGCACAACAGAGCAGGAAGCAGTTCCCTTTCTCATCTCTTCAAACCACCACAGAAATAAGAGACGTGCACCTCTGGATTCCTCTGTGTGCCTGTAAGCAAATAAATGCAAAGGGAAAGTTGGAGATAAACCTAGATTTTGAAATTGACTGTGAGGAGGAAACCTCCTATTCTGTCAGTGCATAGGCAGATTTTTAAATTTCTCTTTTTTTTTTATTTCCTTACAAGAAAAGGAGCAGCAGGAGGACCTGTGAGCTGGGGCCTGAAGTCACTGCTGGCCCCATCCCAGGACCAGGCAGTAGCACTTTACCTCTCCTTCCTAAAAAGCAGAGAACTGTTTGGGAAACTCAGGCACTGATTGATGACTATTGTGATTTTAGACAGGAGTGTGAAACTGCCAGCCTTTCACTTCATGTATCTCCATCTAACAAATAAACAAAAGTTGTTTCACCACAGCCCTTGGGTTTTGAGGACAGGGTGTTATTTCTCCAGCAGCCCCAAAGGCAGTGACAGGAGCATCAGTCTTGAACGTGCAGCTGATTTCATCCCAGTCCCTCTCTTTGGCAGTGACACCTGCCACCTATCCTGGTACCATCAGCCTCAGCATTGTCCCCTTCCTCTTGTGACAACTAGCAGCCAGACAATGCCTTGGCACACCCATTGTGCACCCCCAAAAAACACTTCAAATTAGAGTTGCAGCTCTATTTCTCTTGTCCCTGTGCTCCAACCCCAAACCCCAAAGGTCTTGGCACAAGATTAACCCTTAAGGTAGCAGCAGAAGCTGGTTTGTAAAATCATTTTCCTTCAACCTCTAGTTTTGTATGCAAACTTAGAGAAAACCCAGACTGCCAGCAGTTTCCCACTGCTCCATTCTCTCCTTCCAGTCTGCCTAACTTCAGGTTTATCACACAGGTTTTTTTCCTCCTCTACCTATCCATGGCCATGCTTCCTTGGGGTGACTGGCTGTTGGAGGCAGAGATGTTCACCTGCACTTCAGCTGTAAGCCCTGAGTGAGCTGCATGAAAATAACTAACACATAGAAAAAGGAAAGGGAAGGAGGAATAAATTATTGTCGAGGAGCTCCACAGAACTAATTAAATTGGATAGAAAAACTGACAGTACAACAGCCACAGAAAATTTTTTCCCTTCTGTGATTCTGCTCCCTAGAAGTCTTGCTTAGATGGATTTAATATAGTCTGGTGCAGAGCAGCTAGCTATGGATTTGGGTTTTGGACTTCAATGTCACACATCCTGTGGACAAAACTCGTGTACAAGGACCTTATTTAATGTGGCAGGGAGATTCTTTTTAAAAGTTAAAAGCAGAAAATACCTGCATATCTGTATTAGCAAAAGCCAGTCATAGCTGGCAGTACAGATGGGAGAAACTCCAGTAAAAGATTGTCAGCATGTAGGAATGGCTGGAAAAAAAACCAGTGGGAAACCTCTTGGTAAAATAAAAAAGAAGAGCAGAAGAAGTAATCACTACATTAAATATTCAGAGAAACAAAAGAAAATTACCCCACTCACAAAGTTTGTGAAGTCCCATCCCCTGCTACAGCTCCTGCTTGCAGGGTACAGCTGAGCATTGGTGTATCACTGCATAGCAGCTCCATCCTGGCTGCCTCAGGGATTGATGTGCTCAAAGCAGGCACCAGGGTCTTGCCACCAGGACCTTTTCCTGGTTACAATCACAGAACAACCCAAGTTGGAAGGGACCCACAAGGATCATCAAGTCCAACTCCCATTTAGGCACAGGACAAGCCCAAGGTCACACGAGGTGACTAAGGGCATTGTCCAAGTGCCTCTTAAACTCCTAACATCCAGTCTGAATCTCCTTGGGACAGCTTCATACCATTCCCTTGTATCCTGTCACTGTTCACTAAAGAGAAGAGTTCATTGAAAATGAGCAGGTTTTTTATACTACACCTTTAATCATAGAATCCTAGCATGGTTTGGGTTGGAAGGGACCTCTGGAGCTCATCTAGTGCAACCCCCCTGCAGTGGCCAGGGACATCCCCAACTAGAGCAGCTTGNATCATCTCATCCCCTAGCAAATGATGATGTCTAAGCAAAATAGGGAAAAGTGTATGGTGTATCAATACTTTGGAGCCTTTGCAGAGCTGATTTCAGTCCTGGCTATAAATTTCATTAACTCCCAGCACCTGAGATGGCCTGCCCAGATGTGAAACTTGAATTCTTACAGGGCTTCATGAGCTTCAGCATAGAGTCAGAAAACATCTGTGCTACCTGAAGGACTGCTGTGAATCCAACTCTATTCCTCACTTGAAAAAAGCAAGGCAGTGGCACTTTCTTACCTTGCAGAAATGCTGGGGAGAGGAATTTAATAAAGATTATGAGGTGCTCAGGATCTAAAGCAGCAAGTACCATAAAATCATCTTTAAAAGACTGAAGTGTGAGCTGCCTCTGGAACTGTGCCTGGGGCCATGCACAGGTTGCTTCTTAATAAAAGTGTCATTACTGTGGGCTGAAGTGTCCTGTACAGACAGTGTGCAGACTGATGAAGATGGAGCAACATGGGACTGATCAACTGAATTGGACTTCCCAAGGCTGTGGAGATGGCATTTTATCAGTTACAAGGGGAAAAAGTCTCCCATTAAAGACTGAAAGAAGAGGGAGGACTCACTGCAAAGGCTGCTATTTTCAGTTTGCCACCGTAATATCTCCCAAGTGCTGCAAGTCTCCAACACAAAGGTAACTTCTCTGCCTTTATCTCTGCCACAGAAAGGTGGCAACCTCTGTGGTTGGTCTCCAAATTGCCATGAAAAGGCCAAACTCTATCAGACTTGTCTGCTCAACTACTTGTCTTTCTATCCATCAGTGTCCTGCAGCACGTTGGATTCCTGCAGCTTAACTGCCCAGGTGCTCAGCTGTGGCTCTATGGCTTGTGAAGCATACAGTGTGCCTAGGATAGCTTTGCCATCTGCTTTATCCTCAGTGTATCACGCTCCCTCTAAACCTATATTTCAGAGGCAGAATTGTTTTTTGATATTTGTTTACACTAGATTTGCCTTATTTTCCACTACAGACCTCTCTCCTCTTAGATCTTCTTTTCCCTGACTGTTCTACCTGTTTTTACACCTGTTGTTAACTCTTTCTATGCCCTATTCCCAGTTGTGTAAGTGTCCATAGAAGAGGCACTGTCTGACCCAGTGTATTGTTTCTCCTTCAAGAAATCCTTTCTTGGTTAGATGTTTTAGTCCCAGGACTGGTACTGAACTATTGTGAACGTGGTACTATTTACCCCGTGAGGCAATTGCAGAGAGGCTGGTATGGACATTGCATAAGTGACTTTGGGAAGCTGCATGCCATATTCAGAGCTACAATAGAAATTGAATTTCCCCTGCACAGCTGTGCACACCCTCGTACTTATCTCAAACAGCACCCATAATACAATGGTGAAAAGAAGAATCATGAGAACTTCTCTATATTAGCTGTGAATTCTTACTAAGCTCAGCCCTAAAAGAGTGCCATCTTCAACTGAGAGTATGGGCACCTCTCCAGGGGTAAATAAAACATCATTTTCACTCCTCAGCCCCATAGCCTTCCCATGGAGACAGGACAGAAAGTCAGTTTGAAAATTTCTGGTTTATTTTAGAAATGCTTGGCACCAAGCAGATATCAAAGAAAGAAAGATGAATCCCTCTCAGAGTTAGCTCTCTTTTTTTCCCATTCCTATCGTCATCTAATCAAACCAGCATGAGATATCAAGCAATTACAATGCCATTTGCTCCCTGCTGGATACAACAATTAGCCCGAGATATCTAATGAAAGGAATTAAATTCTACATGTTTTATAGCAAATAGCTTTAATTTTAATTACAAATCCCAAATCCATCATCTTCAATAATGATCAGCCCATCACATCTGCTATGGACTGATGAGGATTTGCCTTTTGCATGGTTTGGACTGAAAATGAAACCAAACTCTCCTCTCCTAAGAGTCCTAGTGAAGAGAATGGAAATTAGGGTACAGCAAGGATCAGAGCCCACAAAATCCCTGCAGACTTTCCTGGTGAGTGAGGTTTTTATCAGAATGCTCTTTATCTGCAGCTGTGAAAAGTGTCCTTACACATTCAATCTGCAAAAGTTGCTAGGGACTTGGGGATGTAATTCATCCTCAAAAGTCTCTTGTGCCTTGTCATTTGGACTCCATCCATATAGTCCATTACATTTCCAACTAAAGCTCATTTTAGCAATTTGCATTATTCCAGGTAGCTGTTCCTAAGCACAAGGCACCCACTGGCATGCAAGCAGTAGTCCATAAAGAGAAGGTGAGGGCTCAGGGTAGCTCCTCTTCCAGGACTCTTCCTACTGCCTAGATGGTGAAGTGTCCATAATGATATAGGCAAGGAGGAAGCCAGAGCTACATTGCATCACTGCAAGTAAGTCAACATTTTTATTTTCCCCTAGTTTAATTACAAGCATTGCAGAAACATTTGGATTTTATTGCCAGGGAAGATTCATGAGTTCCCTCTGCCTGTCCTATGCTATTGTGTATTAAATCCCAAGGAATTATACAATGGTGAAAAACATCCAAAGCAAATCCCTTCTTCCTGACAGCTACAGACACTGAACTCCCAAGGCACAGGCATCACAGAGCAGCTTTCTGATTTGCAGTGGCTGCAAAGGGCTGGGTAGTTCTGCTAGTTCCTAAAGACCCTATAATATAGTGGGTGATCACTCCATGTCCATGGCATTGTAGCTGACCTTCATTTTCATGTTATGATATCTGTTATTCCCAAGGGTCTCCTAACTGCTTGCAGGGTCTACAATTTATACCTGTCAGTTACTTGCAGCCACTCCTAAGAGTGCTGCTGTTGCACAGGCTTGCAATTTCAATTCCATTTGTTGTTCAGAAGCAGCAGGAAAAGAGAAAGAAGGAATGTGAGTGATGAATGGTGGTTTCTGTATGCCTATATGGCCACCTACACAACACCATCAGACCTCCCCTGCTGTAGGTTCTGCCTCTCATGCTCTGGGGCTGCCTGACCACACACAGCTCTCTGATAGTGCTTCATTCCCAGAGAAATGCAACACTAATCCATCATCTCTAATCTCCACACCACACATCCACACTCTGTCCACACAGATTTGTCTCCTCCAGCACCCCAGCATAACTAATAACAGCAGCATTTCTAACAGCAGTATCATGCCACGTACCTCATCTCACTCCATAATTCATTCAGGGTGATTGATTGGAAGTGGACACACCTAGAGAATATATTTGCTGCATCTTTCCCCTCCTGCATGCAATGAAACATTACTCAGGGCTGCACCACATTTAATATGGTGCAGAGCTGCCCAAGATGGTAAAGTGACTTAAACTGGTTAATCCCTATGGCAGGCTCACCTTGGGATCAGGAGCTGTGTAGCTGTTTGACACCACACGACAGCAAATGGGCTCTGGTGGGACTTAGCATCTTCTCCCTACTTTGGGCAAATGCTGGAACCAAGATGGAATTTTGTAGTGAAGATTTGCTTCTCTACTATGCAGTTATCTTCTCACTACCATGGGAAAATGCTGGTCCAATCTGGAATTTTGTAGTGCAGTGATTTGCTGGCTGGGATGACAGCTTTTCCCAAAAATACATCAAGAGGTAGAAATGGTGGCTCAGTAGGTGCTTCAGGAGATTCTCTGGCAAGGATCCTTGCTGAAAGGAGGTTCATCAGTCTCTGGGAATCCTTTACAATGTGCTCACTCTGCCCATATTTTAACCTCTTCTGCAAAAGAGATCTCACAATTTCCAGCAACTCCTTGCAGTGTTTTGCCTTCCCTCCATTTAAGACACTTCCAATATTGAATACACATCTTCCTTGCTTCTCATCTCTTCTGGCCAAGTATAGTGGCCATGGGCAACAGGTAGTCACCATTTATGTATGTTTCATGTTTATATAGAGTATGTATATTTTATGTAATGAGATAGTTAAGACCTTATCAATTCCTTCTCTTTCCTAAGCTTTCTCTTGTCCTTTCTTTTTTTCCCATTTATCCACTAGTGGGTATGTATCCACAGGTTTTGATGCTCTGGGAAATATAAGTCAATTCCTCCTCACAGTGATGTAGGCAGAGAGGCTACAACAGCTGTAACTCAGATTAGGAGATGTAATACACTAAGTGGCCTACAGAGCCAAGTCTTTTCTTACTCTTCACTTTCTTGGAGATTCCTTTTTGAAGACACTACCACAGCATCCACATGTGAGGTTGGCTTCACATTCAGAGCAAGAAAAGACCCTCTACCTCCTGCATCCCCTGCCCAGGACTATCAGCTTTCATGAGGCAGGATTCCCTTCCCCTGTCCTACACTTAGACCTGAACATGCATACAGTTTTAGCATCTGGTTCTCAATCCAATATAGAAAATATTAATTCAGAAATTCTCAACATTTCTTGTTAAAGTTGAATTTTTCTTTTAGAAATAATCCAGTTCACAGGAACATCTGAGAAAAGCACACACACAACATGATTCCTTTGTGCTGTAATTTGTTCCTCAAATCACTCTGCTTTGACTGTTTATCCTAGCATTATATGAGCATGGAGCAGGGAGTGTTTTAAGTTGTAATAGCTTTACCAATCATCACTAGAAACTCCTGTCTTGGGAAGCTGGGATGTTCAGATTTCTAACAACATAACTGTCTCCAGCAAGCTCTAGAGGTTTGCTGGCTCTCATGCCTTAAGGTTCTGACAGTGATGTATGGAAAATCTATATCTGATGATTTAAAGATTTTTAACACTTATTTTGCCATCCAACACATATAGGTAGTGACTAGGTCAAAGTGGGTTTATGGATGAATGAAGTGGGTAAAAAAGATTCAATAAAAAGATTCTACAATTCTAAAGGAAAAGAATCCTAAAATACTATATATGTATATATGTATGTATATCTATATATGTACATCTACATACCTTCATGTATTACATATGTGATTTTGAGCAGGTTTTTTATACTATGCCTTTCATAATGATGTCTAAGCAAAATAGGAAAAAGTGCATGGTGTATCATTCTCCCAGAGGCTACTGTACTGCCTCCTGTACAACTTTTGCAATAAAGCAGATAAAAAAGTGGATTTTTGAAACCCTGATTTTTCTGGAACTCACATTTTCATATTTTTTTAATTAAGAAAGACACAGGAAAGCAATAGTTTGAGAAAATTTGAACAGTTCAACAGGCTTCCTCTGTGAGCACGCTCTACAGATATATGTTCATGGCAACTGGTTCTCCCCATTTCCCAGCCATCCTCTGCTTTCTGTCTGAGCAGACTAGAAATTCTTTGAGAAAAGGATCATCTCTTAGTGTGGGAACTGTCACAGACACAGGGACTGTGCACTGCCCAGCATGAGAATACACTACTCTGATAGAGTTCCCCTTATGTACTAAACGTTAGAGCAATCACAGAGACGTAAATAGAATTCTGCTTCATGGACCTTGTGTCAAACATTTAAAATTTGCATGCATTTGATTTGGAGGATAACCCCTGAATGGCAAAAGGGAATAGATAGCTTCAAATAGTTGCCCTGGTCCTACTGACCTTGGCAAGGTCAT
>VWZO01013339.1:174250-239443 GCA_013396975.1 Bucco capensis | reverse complement strand
CAGTTATGGCACCAGGGGCCACAGGAGACCACAAGGGATTTTCAGACTGTGCCTGCCTTGGCAAGGTGGCCAGTGGAAAAATGGCCATGTCTTCATTCAGGTGGCTGAATGAATCACTCTGATATGGAGGAGGTGATATTCCCATTACAGAAGTTCTTTATTTTATTTTCACTGGGAAGTTCTCTAATTTTGTTCAGAAGCAAAGTAATCAGAAAGCTCTTCCTGGAATTATCTCCAAATAGCTAGACTTAGCCCTCTCACTTGCTAATCTTAGCTGGCAGTGTGGGAAATCCAAGCCTTGTGGCTGGATGTTTCTTCTCTTTTATTCTTTTTCCTGAATCCCTATCTTCAGGGTAATAATCTCATGAGGGATCTGGCCAGCAGGCAGCCAAGAATGGGAGAGGACTTGGCAGCTGAGTCTGGTAACACACAGCCTGTGTCCTGCTGGGGAACTTTATGTCAATTAAAGCTTTGCTGACAATTGTTTTAACAAATGTGTGAACAGCAGCAAACAAAGTTTATTCCAGATGTTTCTGACAACATATCTATATCTGTGTTCCTAGTATTTTGTGGTGATAATACTGGAAAGATAGAAAGAATATAGCTATTACCTGATGCAGTTGCAGAAAATCTTTGCTAAAATACTCACACAACCAGGAGAAGATCCTTGAATTCAGTGTATTTCAGCCTGTGGCATCATTTTGACCTGAGTTTTGATTTCTCTCTCTGTTTCACCTCTTTATGTGTTCCTGCCTCTCCACCTATGCAAAGAACCTAAGGCCCTTTTCTGTCTCCTTACATCATGGTAAGGCTAACTAACTGGTACATACATCCCTGCAGAATGAGCAGTTGTAGTAGGCATGACACCTGCATGTAACCATTGTCCAGGAACAGTCTTTATATATCTTTTTATGCAACCTTGATAAATGTAGTCTGATTAATATGGCTAAGATGAATGAGGTAATAATTTCTGGACAAGACACCAGACAGGCAGACTGGTTTGATTTACAAGGCTATGTTAATATTGGTGGCATGTTATTTTCTTTAGGTTGCTGTATGTGTCTCTTGCTTCTAGGCTGTTGTCAATGCTAGGCTGTGAATTCACTTGCCACTGCTGATTTAGGATTGGGGAGGAAACTAGGACTGTGAGGAAAACATGGTGAGAAAGCAGTTACCTGAGCCATGGATAAGTTGTGTCCATCAGAGGTCAACTCCTGAGTTTCCTCCTGGTGCTGAGTAGCAGAACAGTGACTCCCCAAGGGCTTATCACACCTTAAAGGAGTGACATTAGCATCTTGTCCTCTTCCCCCAATGAGAATTTAATTCCCACATCTCAAAGGAGATGTTTTTATAACTCAAATCCTAATAGTTACCTTAGTTTTCTTCTTCCTTCAGTCAGCTTTTAGTGCTTGGACACCTCCAGTAGATCTTAACCAGTTAATGCTACTGAAAAGTGCATAAACAAAAGTAAATTAATACTGGATCAGACAAGGCATAGTGAAAACTTTGTATGTAGTGAAGAATAAAATTAAATACCAAACTTGGCAAATTTTGGAGAAAGATCTCAGCTAGCCAGAATCTCAGGGAAAAAAAAATAAAGATAAAATACAAACATAATTATTTCATTGGCTTGTCATTATTTGTATTCCCTGCATGCTATGCCATGTGCCAGTCAACTTTGAACTTGTGCCATAAGACAGTATTTTGGGGGCAGCAGGAGGGAAAGACATGAGAGAACATTCAATGTGCATGGTGTCAGCAAAACATTGCTACTTAAGTACTGGTAAGAGATTACAGAAACAAAACAGGAAGAGAACTGCAAGGCCTGAAAGCCAGAGGCACATCAGGCTTCCTTTGTCATCATTGCATCAGTTCATAATTTACAGAGAAAAATAAAGACTTCTCTATCTGTGCTCTCACTGTAGCTGCACTTTGCCCCTTTTTTAAGTTAGAGTCTTATTTCCTTTCAGCCCTCCAAAATTTCTTCCTGGCCTCCATCTCTGTATCACTGATGTGTAATCGGGATTAGGGTCATATATTGGCAACATCAACCTTTCACTTTTCTTCAATAAAGCTAACTGGGAACAGAAGACTATGAATCTTGTTTTGGTCATAAAATCAGAAGTTAAAGAGGATGTTGAGCAATAAAGGAGGCTCTGCCAGGCTGGTGTTTGCAGTTTTCTGCACAGCTTTCTTCTCTCCCATGGCTGGAAAATGAGGATATTGTTTTACGGTCCTGCCATTGACATAGTAAGTGTGAAGTTCTCCAAGTTGGTTCTTCTGGCAGAGAATTATACACCTCTACCACTCTGCCTATGAATGGCAGCTTGTCTCAGACATTTACTTCACCTCTGCCTTTAGCTGAGGCTCAGGGGAAGAGTATGAGGAGATTCCCCATCACTTTGCTATTGGACCAGACCTAGTGAGCATTTCCACCTTTGCATTTCTGAAGGACTTCCACATAGGCTAAATTTTCAGAGCTTGAGGGTAGAAGACGGTGTCAAAACCTGTCACATTATCCCCTGCCTCACCCTATCTTATTTTTCACCAGATGTTACAAAGACTGAGGGATTTACTCACAACTCTTCAGCAGTGGGTCATTGTAATACCATTTTGTAGGTCTGCTTCTTGTGGGTTCCTGCATGTTGAACCATGGTGATGTGGGCTGCTCTGGTGCTGGGACATCATCTTATGTCTTCTTGTTTCCATTAAATTATATATGTGTTTAGAATTGGTGAGACATCTTTTGCTGCTACTAGTGTTGTCTCACCTCCTCAGTACTTTGCTACCATCACTGCTTCCCTTCATCTGAATGGAAATTTCCAGGGAGACATCCCAGCCTTGTATTTTCTGGTTTGCATGGCTCAGCAAAGAAAAGCAGTCACCTAGATCAGACAGGAAGGAAATTCTTTCAGGAATTCTTACCCATTAATAGAAGAAACTCAAGTACAGGCCAAAGCAACCTACCTGTCAGCTGAAGTGGCAGAGGGGATGTCCTTGGACAGGTGTGTTGACTGAGAGAGGCAGAACCATCCTCCTCCAGCAGCTAACTGCAGGCACAGTGGTATAGAGGAAGTAGAACACATTTACTGTCATGCTGGGCTGTAATCACTCTGATATGGAGGAGGTGATATTCCCATTACAGAAGTTCTTTATTTAACTTCGCTGGGAAGTTCTCTAATTTATTTAATTTTGTTCAGGAGCCAAGTAATCAGAAAGCTCTTCCTGGAATTATCTCCAAATAGCTAGACTTAGCCCTCTCACTTGCTAATCTTAGCTGGCAGTGTGGGAAATCCAAGCCTTGTGGCTAGATTTGAAGATGGTTTCTTCTCTCTCATTCTTTTTCCTGAATCCCTATCTTCAGGGTAATAATCTTGTAATAATCAGGGTAATAATCCCAAGCTGCAGGGCTTGATGCAGTCAGTCAATATTTACATATCCATAGCTCTACTGGTAAGGACTGGAGGATAACTGGTCTCAGATCCACTCTCTGACCTCTGATGCCAGAACACAAGGTTTTTTTGCAGCACACTCAGCAGCTGGCACTCAGCACTGAGGCATTTCTTAGCAAGGAACAGGATGGATAGACTAGTCATCTGTTAGGTTATCCAGTCACAGTCTGTAGCCCTGTAGAATTTCAGCCCCCACAACACGCTGCAAAGAGCAGTTTCTCAACTTAAATGCACACTGGCAGTGAAGCACTTCATTGGGTTTTCTCTCAAGCTTGCCACTTGCTTCCTATTTGTCCTGTGCATGTCATTGCTCGTTTTGTAAACTCTAACTATATCCTACCCAGACCAAATCTTTTCCAAATGGCAGCATCCTACTCTGTGTAACCATTCCTTCTGTAGGAGCCACCACATGTCTATATATCTCTGCTGCCTTTTTCCAGCCCTTCTTTCTTCTTCTAGAGATAAGCAGCATGAAGGTGCAGAGTACTCAGTGTGGCTGCATAATGTTCTGTTTTCTTCCTAATAATTTCTAACTGGTAATTTGCTTATTTGGCTCTGAAGATATGACCTCAGCATTTGTAGAGAGTTTAGCTATTAGGGAAAGAGATGCCCCAAAGCACCTTGGTGTGGCTATGGGGCATGGGAGCTCTAGCACTGATGGAGGCAGGCATGAAATTATTCTGGAATACTGGAGGAGCTAAACAGATTTTCAGTCAGAATCTAGTTAAGCAAATAAGTCATCAGACAGGACAACAGACTAACCAGTGCTTGACTGGAATATGGGATCAAGCTGCAACAAGAAATTGGTAGGGAGTTGTAAAACTATCAGAAGAAATGAAAGAATCCTTCAAAGGCAAGAACAAAGCAGCATCTGTCGGGAGCACAGCTATGAGCTAATTGAAGTGGCTCTCTTCCTTCTTCTCCTCTTTGGCTACAGCAGCACCTGCTATCACTTAAAGGCAGCTCTCACTGTCACTTTTTCCTTTGCTTCATGAGCACTTGTTCATCCTTTGAGCTTTAATCTTTTGCTATTGATTTCCACCCTGTTAGCTGAAATATTGCCCTGCTCTTTGAGAAAGACAATCGCCCAGACCATGGTATTGCAAATAATATCTGCTTTGGAAAACAATGATTGAATTCCCATATTATCCACTGAAGCAAAAAACTCTATACTCTGCCAAAGAGAAAATGCTCTGCAGAGATAAGATCACAGAAATTCATCAAATTGGCTTCAGGGGTTTTGTGCATGCTTGTGTGTTTGGGATTTTCTTTTCTTTTTTCTTTTTTTCCTCTTTTTTTTTTAATTTTTAATTTGCACCACCCCAGAGAGACACTGAGATTAAAACATATTATGCTTAGATATGGGAGCTAACCAACCCAGTGAGTCTTGTTACTCAGGATTCAAACTATAATTCACACTCTGGAAATTGCAGATCCACCCTGAGATAAATTTCAGCTAGAGAGCAAAAGAGCCAGTTACAGTTTTACATGCATATTTAGTTTGTAACCATGTATATACAAATCTTCTGTTAAACTGCCATAAATCTGCTACCATATGTTTCATTGATCCCAAGGAGAACTGTGTGAACATAAGGGGTTTTATTCCTCCCTCAGCATGTCACAGGAAAAATTAAATGAATTCATGCCCTATCTGGATGTTCTGTAGAACTTTCAAGGCCATTGATTAATTTTATTGTTATTATTTCACTAAAGCATGGCACATTTGATAGCAGAAGCTACTGTTAAATATGAACGCCTCAGATTAGGGATCTAAATTCATAGCTAAAGATACTTCAGCAAATTTAGGCTAAGCTTTTTGGATGAATGTTCCCTTTTTGGGGTATATCCTAGAATCCTAGACTGGTTAGGGTTGGAAGGGAGCTCTGGAGCTCATCTAGTCCAACCCCCCTGCAGTGGCCAGGGACATCCCCAACTAGAGCAGCTTGCCCAGAGCCCTGGCAAGCCTCACCTGCAATGCCTCCAGGGATGGCAACTCAACCACCTCCCTGGGCAACCTGGGCCAGTGTTCCACCACCCTTGTGGGGAGGAACTTCTTTCTAATGTCCAGTTTAAATCTACTCCTCTCCAATTTCAAACCATTGCCCCTTGTCCTTCCACTCAGATTAGTGTTCTCCAGGTTTTCATGGTGGACACCTGGACAGTTACACACCAATTGGTTTCCCTGGTGAGGAAACCCCAGCATAATCTTGGATACTTCTGTTAAAGATAATAGAACATCAGCTTGAATTAGCAGATCAAGCTCCAGGAAGGAAGAAGAGCCATCCAAAAAGCTTCCAAGAGGGGCATGTGCAATACAGCATTATTAACAGTAGAAGCAACATAAGAGCATTCAGTCCCTTCCACAAGCTAACCATTGAGCAGACAAGGCAAATTTGACATGTACATGCTGTACTTTTATGGCAGCATCACCAGGAAATCAAAGCCTAGTTGGGCTTTTCATGATGGTCAGGAAACAGCCAACTGTCACTCCATCCTACTCTTTTGGATTGTGTTTGAAGAATCCAGAAGAGAGAAGGATGTCCATCCCAGGCTCTGCAGGCTTCTCTCTCTCTTATGTTTTCTCTGTGAGACACTTTTCCTCAGTCCCCAGCTTCTTTGGCTCTTTGATCTTGCTTGTCTCTAACACAAACAATTCTTGCTTTGATAGTATTTTCCTCTTCCTTGTGCCATTTCATGGTTTTTCTTTTGTAATTATGTAGTAGTAACAGCTCTTAAAATTTTCAACAAGGGTATTACATCCATTCCAACAGCAATTCAATTTTAGTAGTAATTCCCATATAATGGAAAGAGATATTAAATTGGAGGTGATGTTACAATAAAAATCATGCCATTATAAAAACAATATAGCATTAAACCCAGTATTATAACAGAAATATTTTAATAAAGGCACTAAATAAACTGAACAAAAGAGAACCAGGGATAAAAGAGGGACAATAAGAGAGTTTTTTACTGCCACACTGATTTTACTCTGTTTTAATGTATTGATGGAATATTTCATTGCAACAGCTCCATGATTTTATCATAAAAGTAAGCCATAAAGCATGTTTCTTGTAGGCAGTGTAATTATTTCATTTCCTTTCCAACAGTAGGAAAGGGCACCTGCAGTACATGGAAACAGCAGAGTGAGTTACAGGCTGGATGGAAATCCTTCCCTGCTTTGCAGGAGGTTATATTTCCTGCATTTCCTCTGGTTAAATGTTTGGTTACATTTGGTTAAATGTTTGCTCAGGTCTACAAAGACATAGCAATAAACTGTGGCATTGTGTTAAACAGCTGCATCTTCCACTTTTTCTTTGGGGATGAAGATCCTCTCCCCTTGGCACAGAAAAATGTGGAGAAAAATCTTTGTTTTGAGATTCACATACATAGTTTCTACCTGGAATGAAGATAAGCATAAGAGAAATAGTGGATGGAGGGGAGGGGGAAGAGGCTTTGAATTGTTCTCAAAGTACAGTGCTGGGATCCCAAACTCCACAGCAGCAGCTGGACCCTAAATGCCCTTATCAACTTCTTTATCCTTTCCACATAACCTCCAGTGACTTCATTACCTTACTGCTAAGCTAGGGTGAATGAAGACTCTAGGATAAGTAAAATCATACAAGTCACCTGCTCACATGTAGTGTTTCTCATCTCTTATGAATGACTTTTTCTTTGCTTATTTAATAAACAGCAGAAATAAAAGCAATCATCAATGAATTCAACTGTGGGGATGGCAGTCCTTGTGATAAGCTTTGTTTTTAATGAACTTCATTCCACCTCAGCCTCTAAATATTTTCTTCATAGGAAATACTAGTACTTTAAAAGCCTGGAAAGACTAAGAAGCCACTGAAATCTGTAATTGAAATGCAAATGGAAAGCCCCTGGCACATCAAATCAATTTTTTCTCTTAATAAGAAAGGGAAATAGAATGGGACATGGCAAGGTCCTGCTGCCCTACATAAAGGTAAGGCTTTTTAAATGGGCTGGTGAAAAACAGAAATTCCTGTTTACTGTAGTCACCCATCTAAATCAGCCTATTATCAAGAGATAATGTAATACAGTTGACAGACTGCCGATTGGTTCCAGAAACCACTTCCTTCAAGGCACAAATCCCCCTCAAGACTATAAAATGAGACATTTCCATGCTCATGTTTGCAGTGTCTGGCTTCACTGTTTTTACAACTGTTCCACCAAATTCCCTGCAGGGTGTGAGCTCTGTGTCTCATTGCCCTGCATTTGCCCTGGTATTAGGATACCTGGGCCAGAGATAACCTCCCTGTGACCGGATTCATTATCATTGCTCAGCTCTCATGATTGTGTTTCAGTGTTTGATCCAAAGATCACAGAAGTTAATGGAAAGATTCACCTTGACTTCTGTCCATCATCAGGGTGGAGGAGAGCAGAGAGGACTGACTTTTTAGGAACTGAATGATTCATGTAATCAATAAATACCGTTAGCATAGTGTTCTCCCAAAAAGTTTTAGAAGTAACTTAACTTTCTATCCACAACTTCCTTGGATAGAAAGTTTTGAATCAGACATAGTTTTTTTTCTGTTTGTTTTTTTCCAGAACCATTCTATCCAATTTTATTTGAACTAACCTGACTTTAGCTGATCTACTATAATTTCCTACCGAGCACAGACGTGAAGCTAGACAGAGATATAGATTTTTCTGATGCTTCCAGTCAGAGTATAGATGACTCACTTCCTAAAAAAAATAAGAAAACAATCATTTATAAAAGAAAGAAATTATTTTTGATTGCACAAAGTGCCTTCTGCTGGATTGATGTAAGAACCAGGAGGCTGTGAGGGTGAGAGTCCTGGCAATAAGGACCATGTCTGGTCAGAACAGGGTCGATAGAGCCATTGTGGTGTTGGGAAGCTATCATGGGGTCAGCCCAGCCAAGTCCTCCCAATTTCTGTCCCCTGCCCCTAATTCTGCTCAGGTCAGATGTGATGTTTGTCCCTGTGTGACCTGATGGCCCTTCTGACTAAGGTGCAGATCACCTTCCCTCAGCTCTTGATAAAAAGGCACCTTGAGTGGCAGGAGGAAGGCTGTGCTGTGATGTTCTTCATGTATGTTTATGTTTAGAAAAGAATAAAATCTCTGTACAGTGCCATTTAAGATGCTGAGAGCTGGCTGGCACATATGACCTTGATGCACAAAATGCCATCTTCTGTTGTTCATTTTCCTCCTTTCCTAGAGAATAATGACATTAGTGGAAGATTTCAATCTGAGAGCAATCTGCTCCACTGGCATCAACAGAAATATTCTGGTAATTTCACTGGCTTTTGGATCATGCTTCAGTGTACTAATTCTGCATGATGCTGAGTACCCTCCATTGTGGTTAAGTCAGGCTACACTTCCCGTGAGGATTCTGGGAAGCTCCACAGCTTCTAGGGCATCAGTCTCAGAAAAGATTGCAAGGTGTTGCAGAGGAAATTGTGACTGCAATACTGGTAGCAATGTGCCTGACTGATCCATGAAAACACACGGGCACACATGTTCAGATTCCTGTACATCCTGCTGCTTTGTACTCAGGTAATCAGCAGAAGCTGAAATCCTCTCTGTTATCCTGAATTCAGTGAGAAGAGGCAAAGCTAACATGGCTTCTTTTATCCATGTGTGATCATGTCTTTCCTCACTACACAGATATGTTTTAACTCTGTCATTTGCTGTGTTTCCCAAACAGCACAGAGACAAATTATATTGGTCTTGCCTCATAATTATTTTCTGATTTTAAGGCTTAGTATGTATATCAAGTTTCTCTGTATAAGTTGCATAAAAAGGTTATGAAGGAGAAAAGGAAAAAGAAGGGATTGAAACTGTATTTCCAATATGAGCAGTATTTTACCTGGTAAATGACTGTCTACTATGAACTGTGCTGCATATGTTTGTCCTCTCTTAGTATCCACTCAACAAACTAAATATCTTGCTGTGGGTTAAATGCTATGTCAGATCGTGCTGTCTCTCAAGAGAAATATATAAAAGGGTGGTTATTTCATTGGAAAAAAAAAATGATGCAAGTTCCCAGGCCATTAAGGAAATACCATCAAAAGTTACATGATATAAAAGATATAGCAGCTGGGTTTGCAAGGCAGTGTTCAATCACAGCAGGTTAAAGTCAGGGAAGGCTGTGAATCCACCCATGGCTCTTCAAACAGTAGAGTCAGAATCATGGATCTCATGCAAGAAATAATCTAAAGGTGAGGAAATTTGTTTCCAAAGCTTAGATAAATAGGAAAAAAAATTACTACATGTAGAGGTTCCAACCCTGATACATTGACAACTATGAATGCAGCCCTGAACAAGCTCTGGAATGTGGGAGTGTGAGAGAGGATGCACACACTGTGCTGAGCATGCTGGCCATCACTCAGCATCCTGGCATGGCTTTGACATCACACATCTTTGGGAGCCTGAGTAGACAGACCATGCGAGAGAGATTTTTGGAAAGGGTAAATCTCTCCCATTCCCAAAACAACACTTAACTGAAATATGTGGGAATAAGCAATATGTAGGCTTCTCCCTCTGTAAATAACACCTCTAAACTATGTAAAATAAGACCACAGGTAAAAGAGGAGTAAAGCAAAATTTAGCCCATCAGAATAGCTGACCCATACATATTCCAGAGTGTACTGTGCTTTGCAGATGTAGTTTTAAGTTAGCTCTTCCTCTATGCACTTTCCTGCCCTAAACAGCACAACAGTGCTGTGTTTTGTTAAATAAAAAGAGCATTAATCCTGGCTGGTCTTAAGCTTCAGAACAGAAGTCCACCCTTAGTCTCACCCATATCTCATTTACCCCTGCAAGCCTGAGATGCTGGTTAGGTATATCTTCAGGATTGGTACAGGAGGGATATTTGCAAATAAAGAGCAAACCTAAAAATAAACACAGCTTTGCTGCTACTCAGTTTTGTATCTATCCCACAGAACACCAGAAGGGTTCAGTTTGGCAGATACCTCTGAAGATCATCCTGTCCAAGCCCCTTGCTCAAAGCACAGTAAGTGACAAAAGGTTGCTCAGGGCCATCTACGCTCAGGATTTGAATGCCTCCAAGGATGGAGATTCTGCAACATCTCTATTCCAATATCTGACCACCCTCTTGGGAACACACACCTGAAAATTACCTCCTGAATCATTACATCTGGTTCACATACACAAGACCAGGTCACCCAGGGCCACATCCAGCCTGGCCTTGAACACTGCCAGGGATGGAGCAGCCACAACCTCTCTGGGCAACCTGTGCCAGTGCCTAACCACCGTCCAGGTAAAGAACTTCCTTCTAATCTCCAATCTAAATTTCCCCTCCTTCAGCTTATAACCATTCTCTGTTATCATATTACAATCTGACCACCTGAGAAGTCTCTGCCCTTCTATCTTATAATCCTCCTTTAGATACTGAAAGATGGCTATAAGATCCCCTTGAAGTTTTCTCTTTTCCAGGCTGAGCAACCCAAACTCTTTCAGCCTGACCTCATAGGGGAGGTTCTTTAATCATCTTTGTGGCCTCCTCTGGACTCGCTCCAACAGCTCCACATCTTTTTGATGCTGAGGAGCCCAGAACTGGATGCAGTACTCCAGGTGAGGCCTCACAAGCACAGAGTAGAGAGGCAGAATCACCTCCCTAGCCCTGCTGCTCATGCCTCTCCTGATGCAGCCCAGGATGCTGTTGGCTTTCTGGGCTGTGAATATACACTGCTGGCTCATCTCCAGCTTTTCATCTAGCATGACCCCCAAGTCCTTCTCTGCACTGCTGCTTACAATGAGCTCTTCACCCAGTCTATACTCATATCTAGGGTTACTCCTACCCAAATGCAGGACCTTACACCTTGTTAAACTTCTAGCCACAGAAACAAATACAGGGATGCAATAACAGCCAAACACCAGCAAGGGGAGATAAGACTACTCCAAAGCATTCTCACACTGCTTTCCAACCACTGACAAAGTTAGGTTTTTGTTTGCTTGCTTTCCTCTACAAATAAAAAACTATGGTTTGCACAAAGACTCACTCTTGCATGGATGTTTGACTGCAGCTTAATGGTAGCTAGTAAGCAATGACAGTAAGTTTTGTCTCTCGGGTTTCTGGGATCCTGGTTCTCTCCTTGAGTGCAAAGAATGGTATTCACATCTCCTATTTGGATGATGACACTGGACAGTGTCTCTCCATACATCCCCAGTACCCTGTATATCCATGGAGGAGAGTAATTATTCCTCCTGCATGCTGGAAACACTCCTAGTGCACACAGGGGGACAGTCCATCCTATATCTGCAACTCTTCTCTCCAAATGATACAGGGTCTTGGAGCACGTGTACAGCCACACACAACAGTGCAGGGCTGTGCCACCAAGATGCTGCTTCTCCACAGGGAGCAGTGCCATTCCCATAGGAACAGAGCAGACACACTCCAAGTCCCTGGTTCCATACATCCACAACCTGACCAGGAGTGCAGAAGAGGTATGGCAAGCCCACAATCCCTGCCCTTACAAGTGCAAAGCTCTGCTCTGTGTCATCCAGCCCTGATACCACAAAATCAACATTAACAAACCAGCCATAGATAGGATTGTGACACTCCATAGTGTTTATTCTGCAATGGCTGGCTAAAGCCTTCAGAATTTTCACCCTCATTGGTCACTTATGATATGCTTGCTGCAGGCACAGAGAGGCCTGAATGACTTGAGGACAGTCACACAGGAGGCTGGAAGCAGCACAAGGCCTGGAACACAGAGCCTCAACCTTTATGTGTTAATCAAAAGATCCAGCTTTGGATCCATTCCTCATATCAGAACTGCACTGCAAAAATATCTAATTCCATGACAGCTTCTGCAATCATTGTTATTTGATCAGCACTGATTGTGTATATTATTGCAAGACAAAAAAAGCAATCCTTCAAGCCTGTACCTTTGTTCTCCTGCTCACACTGGTATCACTTCATCTCTCCCTCTCAGTGGCTCTCATAAAAATAGCATGCAAGCATCTCATAATCCTTAATGTACATGCCTTAAAACAGTCCAGCAAGGTGTGACAATATTATTATTCCCATTAGGCACCAAGAAATAAAGTTTCTTGTTTACCAAAACTATTTAAAGCCTTATCCCATTACCTAATTTCCAGGGATAACAAATAAAACACTATAAGCAAAGTGATGAGGGTGGGACTTGGTTTCTCAAGCAGGAGTTAGGTGCCTGAATTGACTTGTGGTTGTAGAGAGACATGACTACTCCAGGCCTCAGTATGAGGTATCTAAGGGAGCCAAAACTCAGCCCAATGCCATGTTCCAGGTCAGCATCTTATCCACCAAACCTTTGTTGGAGAGCAGGGTTGAAAATGCTCTAGTGTGAAGGGGAGGAGAGAGGATGTGGGGCTTACCATACTTCTGAAGACACTCAGGGCTGCAGCAACATGAACATGGCCAGTGATTTTATTTAAAGACTAATGTTGCCTTTTAACCCAGCTAGAATTCCTATTTGTGTGAAATCTTTGGGGAAGAGAGGAAATGTCAGTATTGTCAGCAATTGTCCCCAGCATTTTAAAAAGCCTCTTGCTGCTCTTCCCACTCCTGCAGCACTGTGCCATGCTTGCAACGTTGCCAACTTGCTGCCTCACTCTTCTGAGAACATTTGGCTTCAGAGGTGAAGCAATTATCCAGACAAAGCATCAGGGGAGGGTGGCACAGGGGGACAGGAGTGGGTTCAGCAAGTCAGACCTGAAACAGGAGTACAGCTATTCATTCCTATAAATTAAAGGCAGCAGAGTACCCATCTAATGGGATGCCAGAGACACCTTAACCCCTAGCTAAGCACTGTTGTGATGGTTTGTATAAGGTGGCATGGCAGAGGAGCTGGGTGTCTGTCTCAGTTATTTGTATGGCATCTATTGTAATAGTAACTGAGAAGCCTCATGATCTTTCATGTATTTGGCCATATAGCACCCAGGTAAAGAGGTTTCCTTATGTCCCCTTTTTATAGGAAGGAGTACTGAGAATAAAGGAGATTGAGAGTATGTTCCCAGTAATAGATTCAATATATAGACAAGTTTGGACAGTTAAAACCATAATTTCAGGGATGGGGTGTTCTACTTACTGAAAACCTACCCAGTGGAAAATACATTAAGATTTATGCTTGGATATAATGCCAGTAACATGAGAAGCATGGAAATACCTTAGCTGGATAGATGTTGGAAAAGTCTCCATGCCAGCAGGCATGCTATTAGAAGAGCTGGTACTGCTACAGCCACCCAAACCAGATTAAATCTATTTACACAACCCTAATCCACCTCAGGATGAATGGAGACAGTAGCTTGCCCAGGACAGAAGTAAAGCTTCCAGTAAATTGGAGAATTGTTCCCCAAAACCTCCAAACTACCTGGACACCTACTGCATCTCAGCAGAACCAGACAACTTCCCAGCCATTTGCAGCTGGAAATAAAAAGGCCAAAAGCATTGGGTCAGGTGTTTTGAATTCTCCTTGCCAAATGAAGGCAGATTCTTTGTTAGCAAATATTTACTAGATATCTAGTCCAGATCACAAATCTGGCCTGAATATTTCCTTTGAAGCTCACCTTGAATACTGTACAAATCCTTCGGTCTCCTTGATAGAGCTATATTTTTTTTAAGTAATAAAATGTGAGCAAAAGATGCAATTAATGGGCTGGTTGGTTACAGGAATATTCCTCCCTGAAGTATTATGGTGACATTTTTTCTCTTAATGCCTGAGTGATTTTGTTGAAGTAGTTGACTATTGTCTTATGCATTAATTTGAGGCTTGAGGGGAGAAAAGAATTCTTAAAAAATGAAATTGATTTCCCTTTCAGGCCCTAAAAGCTTTCTGCAGCAACCTTACCTACTCTCTGAGGACTCTACAATATGCTTAGAAAAAAATCTTTTCGTGAGAGTCTCTGGTTTAAATCCAGGCAACACTCCACTGATTTTTTAAAAGACCTTATAAGGATCAAAACTGATGATAAGGACAGCAAAGTTCTGGATGAATATTTCAGGAATATAGCTAATCAATTCTACACACAGAAGATACACACAGCTCACCAAGCTGGTGCACAAATACAACCCAAGCCTAATGAACTCTGTGACTTTTGGATTACTGAAAAACTCTGTGTTGTTAATGTAATAAAGCTTCATTAATGTTGCAGGTAGCAGGGAGTGCCACCAGAACCATTACAAATTGACCCTTTTCAGATCTTTCTAATCCTGCAGGAATACTGCTGACAGCAAGTAGTGCAGAAGGCAGTAAGGAGGGAGGGATACATTTGCAGGTAAAAGGCCTTAAATATGGAACATTTCCACACTCAGGCCATGTGCACTTCCACATACACCATAAAGAAACATGGAGTTAAGGGAATTAAGGACCTTTGAGCTGTGATTTACTCTTGATAAGACTTTGAGGCTGTTTCTCCAGTGTTTTATGTTTTGTAAGTCATTAGCACCTGTGCAAAATGAGTGTAGGAAAACACAAGCAAATCAATAATGTATTACATAGGCATCAGTAATGACACAGCAGTGGGGAATTGGGCCTTGGGACTTTTCAATTCTTTTCTCCCACTATTTGGGAAATCATGTTTTGGTCAAACATTATGTATTTTGCTCAGTGTGGGTCAGTGTTATGAAGGCAATTAAATAATATGGATCTTTCTGTGTTTAAAAGATAGAGCAATTTCTAAATCTCCATTTCTGAGTCCAAGGCAAAAAAAAAAATGAAAAATTATTGGCTTGTTACATAGCTTGAGCATCATCTGGCTTGAACACTTGTGTCATTTCGAATGCTCAGACATTGGCCTGGATGTCTAATTCAATGTACACTTTTCAGTATGTAGTTTACCTGCTGTTAAAGTCAGTCTCCAGCATTTTCTTCCATAGAATGTGTAAACTGTTTTAATCCTTTGTATTCCAGAGCTACACAGACATGTGTAGACACATGTGTAGACACTTCATCTTTCCTTGGAGCTTGAATGTGGTAAAGAAGTGGAACTGTCAAAAAAGATTAGTGTGTCAGTTAAAATGACTGTGGCATGAAGGGACTGAGGGCTGCCAAATCCAAAATAACAAGAAGTGTCCCTAAGGCACTCTTCATACATCCTTTTGATGGATGTGCAGCTCCTTGTTAACTCTAAGGCTTCTCTTCAACAACTTCCCTGTCCTGGGACTCAGAGTAGATTTGGGATGGACCAAGCAGGTACTGTATTCAAAACCAGCTGTCTTGGTCAAATCAGAGACTTTCCTGGCAGTCTGCTGCTATACCATTGCAAGCAAAAAGGATGGAGCTGAACAGGCAAATAATACATCTTCTGCATCTTGAGACTATAGCAGGACCCAGGCAGGCTGGATGTCAGTGACCCTGTGGCCTTCAGCAAGAGAAGCCAGACTATGCCATTGACAGAGGGTCTGTACCCTCACTGGAAAATATCTGGATACTCACAGATTGTGAGTTTTGACAGTCTTGCCAGGAGCTCAGAGAGACCCACTGCAGACACCTTGTAGAATGTCTAGAGGCCAATATTCCTTAGTTCCTTTTGCTGATGATGGAGAAGGAGAGATTTATACAGATGACAGTTCAATTCAACTTCCAAATTCAACCCTTTCCTCCCATGCTTGCACGGGGAACAACAGGAGAAGAAATTTCCACCTTGAGCATGCAGAAATGCTCCTCCATTCCTTCTTTGTCCAGTTCACTGGCCTCCCAAGGATCCACTTTGACCCAGATTTATCTCTTTTTCCTGCTTAGTCTAAGAGGTGTGGGACTGTGAGTTGTGTTTGAGAGGGACACCTCTGTAATTCTGCTGCACATCTGATGTGTGTTGTACATGCTTGTCCTGCTTTCTGTACCTCCAGCTGCCTAGCAGGTGGGCTCTGGATCATTCAACAAGAGTGCAATGGCTTTGAATGCCAGCCAGGATAACTTACACTGCTCAGACAAGCATTTTGCTGTTGGAGCGAGTGCAGAGGAGGCCACANCACAGTTTGTTATTGCTTGTGTTTCTGCCTGATTTCTTTGGAGTGGGTTTCCTGACCAAAGCAGAGTGAAACCACTATGTCAGATGTGCAGCATAGCCTGTGCAGTGCTCAGACTGCCTGCTGCTTCATATTTATTAACTGAGAAATCCTTGGGTAAATTGCCACTCAAGTCACAACACTGTTGATAAATTCAGGAGTTGCTGAATTTATCTTCTTTGCATGGTACTCCAGCAGCATGCAAAGAAGCTGAACGAGACAGATTACACTGTGCAGCTCTATCTGCAGAAGGTTGATTATACGGTTTGCTTCCTAATTAAATATCTAAACATCCATTTACTGAGGAAAATGAAATTGAGGAATTGTCATTTACAGGAGCCTTGTGTGGAATAAGAGAGCTAGTGTGAAAATTCCAGGACCACAAGACACTGGATTGGCCATACCCTCTCCAAAAAGGTCATTGGAACTCACATGCAGTTTGACATAATGAATATATCCTAATCATTGTCACTTTTTCATGAGCAAGGGTGAAATGAAATCAGATGTGGGAGAAATCGCAAAATCAGCTCCTGTCTCAGCTCCTGGCATGGAATGGTATGGAATTGTGATCATGAGCAGGAGATGCCACGGCATTGTGTCTGCTGCCATCACCACAGAGACTGCTCAGAAAGCAACAAAGGGACTTGCTGAAATGCCTCAGTGGAACAAAAATCTCCATTCTAGTAATTACTCTAGTCGCTCCTGAAGGATTGCATGCAAGAGGCACACCACTTAGAGGAGGAGAGGCAAGGGGGAGGGAGAGAGAATTTCTTTTGTAATGTCTTTTTCACTTGTTCCCTCACTACCTTGTCTCTCCCTGACAGTGAATCAGACACTTACAAGCATACCCAAATGTAGAAATTACCATATGGTCTCAGCAGGATATCTAGAAATGATTTTCCCCACCACAGTTACACATTAGGTCTCATCCTGATCTTTAGCATTTAATAGCATTATTTCTGATGTGAATAATTAAAAATCAAAGTAAAATAGCACTGCAGTTTCTTCCTTGGAAGAGCTCTGGAAGATAAAGGATGTTGCCATGAAAATAAATGACTATAAAGTAGACATCAGTAACTTTAAACATGATGATTAGAAAAAGAAAAATCTGGAAAAGGTTTCTGATAGATGCTGAGGGTTGAGAGTTACTACACTGTTGTTTATATGAAGACTGCTGCGTTTAGAAATGAAATTGTATGATGTGATTGCCTGTACCAGGGAACTGGATGTAATGCCTACTGCATCCTTTTGCTTCTTGGTCACCATTCATCAGTCTCCAAATTCATTTCTTCATCACTGATTTTAAGGACTGTCATTTCAAAACAATATAATCTCCATGAATGTTGTTAATATCCTGCCTGGTCAAAAGGTGGCAGGGGAAAAAAGTCACTAAAAAGATTGAAAACGATAACCAAAACAACCTTTTATTTCATTTTCCTTTCACTTAGGAGGACTTCTGCCTTGTTGCTACTGTTCTTGTTGCTATTATTCAGCTCAGCTGAGTCACTTGCACAATTGTGGTACAAATGATGAAAATGCTGAGTGAAGGGCTAATGGAGAGAAAGGCTGAGCAAGACCAGCATCACCAACAATGATGCCAGGAGTGAGGGCAGACATATTATGAAAGTAGTTTGGGGTTCAAGGAGAGGACTGGATGAAGGAGGCATGTCCTGAAGGGGAAGGTGNACCACAAGGCATTTTCAGACTGTGCCTGAGGTGTTTACACAAAGGTAAGGTAAAAAACTGCTGTCCTGTGCCTTCCATCCCCTTGGTTGCTGAATATACCAGAAAAGTCCTGAACTACTTAAAAAACAAAAATTTAAAAGGGGCCCAGATGACAACCCACACAACCTCAAACTGCTTAACATTCTTTTTGGCTAACAGGTAGTTTATTTGTTCCTTATGCCCATGCTTAACCCAGAAAAGGCTCATTAGCTGGCTGCTTCAGCAGTCTGCTGTCCTCCCCACTGGCCATCAGAGGTCAGCTTCTCACACTGTTCAACTCCACAGTTTAACTGTATATTTAAAAGCCAGTTGTCCTCCTCGTTTTTCTGAGATCATGTTTGCTCCAATCTATACAAGAAACAGAAACTTTGCACAAACCACTTTAAGAACAGGTTAGTAGAATCCTCTAAAAGACAATGACTTCTTTTAACCACAAAGAAGGAAAACTAGCTTTTCTGTTACACTTTTTTGAGTTGTGTGGTTATTCAGCTTTATGATTGTACTCGAGTTAATGTTTGGACAAGCTAGTCTAAATTAGCACCTTCTATCACACTTAAAAGGGCTTTTCCATTTGTAGTTTAGGCCAGATGAGGATCTACCAAACTGCTTCTCAAAAGTCCTCCTCTTCAAGCATACAATCTAACCTCCATCGTCCATATAGCTCTTTGTTAGAAAAAAGGCCCCCACATAAGCACAGCCCATCATTACAATGTCTGTGGTACAACAGCTAGTATTTGCAAAATTAAGGGGATGGATGATATAAGAACCAAATGATTAGGACAAGGCACAGTCAATACACAGGAAATGCATACAGTTTAACTCCAAATTTAGCAGTGAGAAGAATCTGTTGTGCATTAGACATGAAATGACAAAAATAATGAAATAAATTACATAGTACTGACCTGTTAAATATTATTACCCTACCAGAAGCTGAAAGTAAGTAATATTAAGAGCTCACTATATGTGGCTTTCTGTAAATGAAAAGCATATGGTTTAAAGGAAACTACAGTCACGTAAAGTTATCAAGTTTATCTAAATAAAGAAAACACACAATAGATTCTTAAGAGCAAGTTCCTCTAAGAATAATTCAGGCCACAAATGGTTCAGTAATTCCCAAGGAGCTGGTTGGGGCTGATTGTGCTATTTAAGTGATGTGTCTCGTAGGTTACTAATGTGAGCAACAGCCTGCCTGCCTGCTGCATTTTAAATCACCAGCCACTGCCAGCCTCTTGTTTTATGTGAGTCCCCTCCTGAATAGATATATTTATTCATAAATAGCTGGCTGCTCAGTGAGTCTGCCTCTGCTCTGTGGAACTCACTAAACAGTGTATTTTTTCAGTCAACTGGCACCATACATGCCCTCTATGAGCTCCCCTGAGCGTCACTGAGATGTGCCAACAGTGGGTCATTAGTGACTTGTGAAGCCTGAAAGAAGGCCAAAATTCAGTCACTAAATGCTTTAGTTGGTTACCAGCCTTCTGTTAAGAGCAGAAGGGCTACAGGGATGTCTAAAGAAGCAGGAAGGATAACACTCCAGCTTGAGACAGGTCCTCTCCATGTTGAGGGTTCTAGTTACAAACTGCCCTTGGGGCAGTGCTTGGTTTGCCATAGGCTAATGCCACAATGATGGTACTAGCACAGTCCAAAACTGACTGCATGCTGTAAAATGCTCTTATCTGAGGTGATTTCCTGCACTATAGATCTCAGTGACTTCATAAAAAATAGAAAAATAAGTCTTTCAGCATTCAGTGAAGGAATGGAGAGCAGAAGCCCTCTATGAATGCCACTAGAGCAGAGCATATTTAAGACAGCTGCGAGTCACCTGCTTGGCATTAGTATTGCAGGTAGCATCAGTGTCAATGAAGCAGAGACATGGGGGTAGGGTATACACCCATGGTCTCCCTCTGTGCAAGGGCAATGAGTATCATACTGAGTCCATAGACCAGGAGCAAAAGGCTGCCTCTCCATCACATAACCCATCAGGCAAGAGCAAGGATCCATCCCTTTTTTAATAACAAGTGTCATAGGTATTGTGAGGGGCTGAAGCAATCATAGAATTGATGGGATGCTTCCAGCTAATGTTTGCAATGCTGTGACACTGCATGCAAATCTGTGTATTTCATTATGCAACACCACCCTCAGCCATGGGATCATACCAGGAGAAAAAGTTCAGATGAAGAACCTCGCAGCCTGGGCTGAAAACACAGGGATGTCACAGCATTGGTAAGACTAAGCATTATTTCCTCTTTCTATTCTCTTCCACTTGTGTCCTGTGTTTGAACAAGAGCTGAAGGCTTTGTAAGATGAAGACTTCAGCATTTAGTGAATTTCTGAGCAGAGTTATTACCTCTGTTGCCTGAAGCAAAAGGGCCTCTTGGGATGTTTGACAGGATATAATGTCTGACTTGATGATGGAAACAAAAGAAGTCCTCTCCGTGGCAGATTTAGTCTCTTGAATTTACTGATAATGCACTCTGCTCCAATAAATCAAAATTCCACTTCATCCACTCACATGTCTGTTTTGTACACTGATGACATACATGGAAATACAAACCTTCCATAGAAGTAAAAGAACATGTAAAGTATGTAAAGAAAGACTTCAGAAGAGGAGAAGGAGCCTTTAAAATTAACTCTCTGAAACAAAGACATGTAAAGAGGTGCTGATGCAAGGCACATGTAGCTCACCTGGCTAGTTCTGCACCAAGCTCTCCATATGGGGATGAGTTTGCACTTAGGTAAATCCTTTTGCCTTTCCCCTTGCAGCTGAGCAAATTGACCAGAGACAATTCACATTCAGTGCAAGGTCACCCTGAAGAGTTCTCTCCCTCCCATGCTTCCTGGCAATGTGTATTAAAATGTCATTCCAGCCTTCAGCAAAAAATAACGTTAACCTGGTTACACTCAGACAGGGACCCAGTCCATGTGTCTTCTTAGGCACATAAAACTCAGATATCTGATCTAAAATAGCCACCATGGCTTCCTGGAAAACGCTGGTCAGGGGGCTATTAGCTCTTAGGATGGGATAACTGCTCTCTGTGACTGCCAACACCTCTCCTGGCTGCTTACCTCATTTAATAAGGAGGATAAGTTCCTCTAAATGAAAGTCAGCAAAATACTGAGAGGGCTTTGAATCCACCTATTCATTCAAAGCAGATTGAGGGCAAATTTAGCCCATCAACCCACAATATGGCAATCCTTCCTTCCCAGGGAAACTCTCTGCTCTTTCCTTTCATTCCAGTCCTTGCAGAAAGCCCAGGAGGTGACAGGGGTTGCCCAGTGCTCAGTGAGGGCTTCCTGGAGGTGGAAGCCCAGACAAAGAGCACGGATTGAAGGAAACCAACACTGTGTAATTTATCCTGGGAATCTCAACTCTCCCTAAATCAGTAGTCTGTACAGTCAAGCACAGCCTGCCTGCACATTCATATATATCAAACCGATCAAATATATATCAAATCAGTCAAATATATATCAAACCAATCAAATGAGATGTTGGCAGAAGAGCTGAGTTTCGTGCACTAATTCAAGAAGTGGCCTGGGTGAAGGGATGGCAAATTAAAGCATCTCCTTCCTCCAGCTCCCCATTTCACCCAGCTCCCCCATTCTGGCATCAAACTGGAACCAAGCCAGCCTCTCCTAAAACAGGTCAGAGTGTGCAAGAGCCAAAGTGATGTATGGAGCCAGGCTGCAGGCCAGGCATAAGTGAAATGCAAACCCCCTCATCCCTCTGTGCACTTGCTGTGCGTGGGCGAGGAGCTGTTGTGTGTGACAGATGAGCACTCCAAAGCAGGCAGGTCAGTGCTGTGGCGAGGGTCAGTGGAATTTTGATGGCTGCAAGATGCTCTAATTATAGTGTTGAGAAGGCTGGAAGCTGCCAGATTCAATACAAGAATAATGTGGCATAGGAGTGCAGAGTAAAGGTACTTGTTGTTTCGTTCTTGCTTAACTCAGGGACAAAGCCTTTGAGGAAGGAAAAACAACTTTAAGGTTATAATTGACTCTCAGGAATTCTGAATATGTATATAATTAGACACAGAAAAAAATCAAGGCAGCCTTGTGTTTACTGCACTGGCTCTGTCTCCTGTGCTTTTGGTGCTGTGGTCTTTCAGCTGAGCTTCAGCCAGTTGACTGGGTTGCTAAGCATCCTTCACCAGGACAAACAGCTGAGGCAGCCCCACAGCTCACTCAAGCACAGTGCCTTTGTTGGTTGTCGCTCTTCCAGAGGGTTCAGGCAAGTACATACCTTTATTTATATTGTCATATCCCTCTCTGCTACCTGCTCCACACTCTGCTCTCTCTTGCTGCAAAACTTTTGCAGGATTGCTTTTTGGTGTTACAGGATTTATAGCAATATTTCCCATAGTTTTTATGCCCTAATTACTCTTGAGATGCTCTCCCTGCATAGTTGTGAGCTTCATAGCCTGCAGAAGCATTTGGTTAAAGTGTATCAGAGCAGTCACCTACCCTTGGTAGTGGGGGATGTTGTAGGGGGTGAGATGAGCAATCAGTTGACCTCAGCACTCAGCTCTGCTGCTGGCTTGTTGAATCATAGAATCCTAGCCTGGTTTGGGTTGGAAGGGACCTCTGGAGCTCATCTAGTCCAACCCCCCTGCAGTGGCCAGGGACATCCCCAACTAGAGCAGCTTGCCCAGAGCCCTGGCAAGCCTCACCTGCAATGCCTCCAGGGATGGGAACTCAACCACCTCCCTGGGCAACCTGGGCCAGTGTTCCACCACCCTTGTGGGGAGGAACTTCTTCCTAATGTCCAGTTTAAATCTACTCCTCTCCAATTTAAAACCATTGCCCCTTGTCCTTTCCCTGCAGGCCTTTGCAAACAGGCCCTCTGCAGCCTTCTTGTAAGAATGGCCTTGGGCAAGTCACTTTGCAACCTGGTGCCTCAGGTTGCCCTTTTGACAGATGGGAAAAGCAACACAGAGCCAGCTGGGTGAAACACTCTCAAGGACTTTTATGAATGCAATGATCAGAAATGGGAAATGGAATCCTCACAATCACTAATGATCCATCTCCTGGGACTGCTGCTCACTCCTTGCCTACACCAGCTTTCCCCATGCCTTACAGCTCCAGGGTGTCCCTACCTGCTTAAGGGATCCCCATGCTCCCATGACACACCTCCACCTCTCCTATGCTTCAGCAACCTGCCCTCCAACTATCTTTATTAAGAAGCTCAATGAAGCATATTACCTTCGTTTTTTTTCTTCCCCACCCCCGAAATCCCTCTCCTTGAACACTGGCTGCTGTTTTCAGCTTAGGGAGCCTGGCACCCTCTGTCTGCCTCTCACCTGTGCCCAGTGCAGTGCCCAGGGCACGGCCTGCTCCTCCTGCGCTGCTGTAAGGCCCCAGTACCAAAAGGGTTGGACAGAACATCAGCACATCAATTGGTGAGTTCCACAGCCATTCCCACCTAGGAGACAGGGTGTTTATTCCTCATGTCTTCTGTGTTTGTGCAAACATTCACACCATGCACTGTGATGTTTTATTTTTTTTTTAATTTGAGTAACAGGAAAGAGCTAGGAACCAGTAATTAGTGTAATGCCAGAGCACTGGAGAAGCATTAAGGACACATTTTGGTCTATTTATTCTAATACTCTTCCTCAAGCAGGAGCATTAAACTCATTGCTCACGGGAAAGTGTGGGGAGTGATCCCCATGTTCCTAGAATCCTTGGATGGGTAGGATGAGCTCATTAGCCTTCTGGCAGTCATCCTAGGAGAAGGACAACTCTGATTCCAAACCTGGGCAGATGGAGCTCCTTTAGCCCTGTGAGGCCTTCCAGCTAAGAGGTTAAACCTCCATCCTAAGGACTTGGCTGCCAGCGTCCAAGCTTGCTAGGCCCTGGCAGATGAACCTTAGGACTAAAGGGTGGGTCCAGCTCTGCACATGCTGTGTCTCACCCAAAAAAAATCCATTGGGCAGGCTCGAGGGTGCTATCTGCTATCCTCTTTTTATCAGTGCTTCCTCAAACAGCAATCAATCACCTAAAATCAGAGGCTTTGTAAACACTAAATACCACTTAATACCATTAAAACCAAATATGATGATAGATTTAGTCAAATACAGGCCAAATTTATCCCAGATGTAACTCCAATAACAGCAGCGAACATTGCATCAGAGAGAAACTCAGTTAGTTTTCTCTTCCTTGCTGACAAGCAATTTATGGAAACTGCAAAACTGCTGATGAAAGCACTAGCACAAGAGAGGGTGCAAATGCACAAGCAATCCCCTCTCAGTGGTCACCATGGCTATTGTACTTTGTTCCACTCTATTTAAAAATTATTAAACATATTGACCACAGCTTCATGTTTTCAAATCAAAAAGACAAAGACTCCATTTTTATTACTTTATTAACCTTTTTTTTTTATTTAGCCTGGTGATAAAATTACTCAACTGTGGGGTAAAGTCTCAATTAAAATTTGCTTTAGCTCCAGAAGCCGCAAAGGCAAACGCTCCAGTAGTTATCTAAGTTGGTTTCCTGGTAAAAGCTTTGCTCTGTTATCAGCTTCTGTTATGTGGAACATAGCTCCCTGCTTTACAGCCAGCATCATTTCAGGAGACAGTTTGAAAGCTTTCGGGCTCTCCCAGTGATTGCTTTGCTTTTCTTTCACAGCAATTACAGTCCCTTCATTTAATTTCAATGGAAACTTTAGTGTTTTAGACCTTGCCCATGTAGCTGAATGCTCATCTCTGGATCTTATTTCCAGTCCTCAGGAGGACTGGTTTTGATGACCTAGTCTGATTACAGCATCTTTGACAGCTTTAAAGGAATTTGCTCAGGGGAAGGAGACAGCTGCTGCTCTGGTGAAGGATTTTTCTGTGCAGGCCTCCCAAGCTCGACTTGACAGGATGAGATGCTGCCTACATTTTTCATTCTGACCAACAGGTACGTCTGAAAAAGGTTTTGTGTTCTTGCCTGCCTAGGCCAGTGTGGAGAGAGCCTCTGTCATAAAACTGCTTAACTTGCTTCTCTCAAAATGCTGTGGCTTCTTGGCTTCCTTTCCCTTACATTGACTATTCAGTCTCTCTGGAATCTGTGGTCCAAATCTCAGTCTGGTATAAACTGGCACTGCTCCTTCAGCTTGTACACACTTCAGGGCAGGAACAGTCTATTTAGCAGTATTGGCACCTCTTGCAGAGCCTTGTTCTTAAACAAGACTTATGAAAATGAGCATATTATTTATCATCCATAATAACCATTATTAGGAGCTGCAATAAAATTTCATATTAGACCTTTTAGAACTGAATTAGTATAAAAGCAACATGACAACATATTCTTTGAGAGCCTTTTTTGCCACTGATGTTGAAAACAAGGTAGACAAAATATTGGATCTCAAGCAACCCACTTTACCTCCAGAAAGGAGGTGTGATCTGCTTAGAGTTGTGTGGAAATCAAGGTTTTGTAAATAAAATACATCAAACAGAAGGCAACTTTTCTATAAATAAGTTCTAAACCATCCCTTGCTGATAGCTGACAGTTATTTCCCAGTTCTGGCCCTTTGCATGCAGCAGAGTAACAAAGCTTGCCAAAACCAGGAGTGTCAGCAAAAGGTGTTTCACTTCTACAGCCTCAGAGGAGTCACAGAGCAGAAGAGGTCTTTTTCTGGGAAGGAGGACATGTGGTGTCATGCCTTTCCATCATCTTCACTTTAGATCTGGTCTAGTATGCTCCAAAAGTGATCTAATAATTTCCAGCCATCTAAGACACAAAGAGAAAAGTTCACACTAGATAGAGAATGCAAGAGCACTCCAGACTCAATACTTTGCCCAGAAATGCTTGCTATAGCAGGTATAATACATGAAAGAGAGAATGTAAGACACTGAGGCAGCTCTTTGTACCCAGAAGTTTTGTCTCCATCAGGGAACAGCCACACAGCCAGAATCCTAAGATAGACCTAGAGCTCAGTTTCAGTTCTCCTCCCTTCAGACACTATTAATTCACCATCTCCATATCTGTCCTATGAAGTTTATTCCTTCCCTTTGCATTTGTCTAGCTTTAAAAGAAAATACAATGTAATTTCCACTGTTTCATGGAGGAGAGTTATTGAAAGGCTCGTGCATTTGAGATGATGAAATATATGCTGATGAAAACACTCCACATCAGAAAAAGCACATTTGATAAAGCAGAGATGATTCTGACCAACATATTAATTTAAGCTGAGAGGTTTCCTGGTCCCAAACCAAATTTCCAATAAGAATGAAGGAGAAAGAAAGGGGAGGAGGAGGACAGCGAGAGGGCTGTAACTGTTACATCTAGAAACAAGCTGCCTCCTTGGGGCATCACATTTGAAGGATGTGATTTAAACCAGCCAAGGATAAGAGCTGGACCCTGGTTCCACAGTGTGTGCTAAAAGCCCATCCTATTCTCAGCTACCCCATTATAAGATACCAATTGCCTTGGCATGAGCAGGATCCTCCAACACTCCTGCAGGCATGCCAAAGATTCTCTGCTTTGGAATGGAATTTTAAATTAAATCTTCAGCTTTCCTGTGCAAAACATAACAGGCTTTCAACCTGACTTATCTGTACATCCTGATCTCCACAAGTCTTCTGTGTTGAGTTGCCTGAGTTTTCCCTTATTTTGTTTCCTTGCCTCAGCTTAAATCGAGATGCAATTGAATACAGGCTGCCAAAGCAATTGGCCAGCTTTGGAAATTGTACCAATTACTCTTTGTTAAGCTTACTTGCTTTACTCTGAAAACACTAGCCTCCAGGGCTTGCAGAGGTGGAGGAGAAAGACTTACATACTAATTACAAGAAACTAAATCCAGAACAAATATCAGCATTTATAGACTTAACACTAATGTAAAGTGGCTGCCAAAGACAGAGGGATTTGCCACTCACTATCCAAACTCTTTCCAATTCATGCATATTTTCCTCATTTGGGCTTTTCTTACACTTCAGTCTGCTCTTTTCTCCATTCTTCTGTTCTTCTTTCATGTCATTAATCTAATCTAATCCCCTTCCAAGGTGACACTGCAAATGGAGCTCGAGAGTGTTTACATCAGAGCCTTCAAATCATCTTCTGCAGCCATGCCTGCATCTAGGTGCTTTATGATTCCCTGGGGTTTTTCCCTTCTCATTGCTGTCAGTCCAATTCTCAGGACTAGTTTGGCAGGAATGGCTACCAGGTTTCTAAAATCCATTAAGGACAGACAGTGGCTTGCAGAAGTCAACAGGAGCTTTTTGCTATCTGGGATTTAGACAAGAGTGCTAATCCCCTTTTTAGGCTATACACTGCACTCATCCTAGCCTGAATTCTCCTTAGGCCAAAGCTCACTTGGGAAAATGAGCAATTGCTACAGAAAGCTCCAGTCAAGAAACAGAGAGTACAAACTGACTACTGCTAAAATGGAACTCGGTAACATAATTCCATTTGCACTGTTTCTAAAGGGTTTTCTTTTCATGCCTTCTTTGCCTCCCTTTCCATTTTATAGCAGCTGCTGTCAGTGGGTAGATCCTTCTCATTCATCTCATGGCTGGTGGCCACTCTGCCATCAGCAACAGCCTAGATGTTTTAAACTGAGGTTCCAGTTCCATGCTTTTCTGTCCCTAACATGTGAGTGTGTGATAAAAGCTGACTCAGAATGAACTCACTCACTCCAGCCCTGTCCATCTCCTACATCCTACATCAACAGGACTGACTAATATGGAATCTGTGAACCACCAGCAGATATTAGCATTTGGTTACTTGGTAACTCTTCTTTGATCAATACATACTTTACATTTAAGATCCCAGTGGCAGGATGAACAGAATGAATTAGAAAACCTCAGGTGGAATAAACCTAACGGCTTATGGGACATTTCCAAAATAAAAATGCATGTTGGATCACAAATAATAGCTTGGCTGTAATCTCAGGAGTCTAATTAGGAAATGGACATGGAAGCATTCTGTAACTATTTAGAAAGCTCAGTAGCTAGAAATTCTGTCTCTGTTTACTATCTATCATCACAAGTACTCTGTGGTTATTTGTAACATCTACCCAGAAAGACACATGAATAAAAGAGGCAATTGTAAGAAAAAGAGACAGATCCATGCCTTTTATAAGTCAATGGATTCATGCTGGAATGAACTGAGAACAGGTTCCTCAATAGAGTTAAATCATTTCTAGTCAGTTCCAGTAGAGTAGAAATCACTGTGAGCTTCAGTGGGGATGTTCTCATCATAACACAAACCTCTATTACACATGCTACTCAATGCTTGTGTCTTTGACTTAGAAAGGAGCTCAGAGCAAAACCAGTATGAACCCCTCCATGCTACAGCTCTAGGAAGACAATCATCACTCAGAAAGACCTGCTATATCCACAAATAAAGCCAGGGTTCTGCCTTCAGAAATTAGTTCTGTTTTATCACAGTATCACAGTATGTCAGGGGTTGGCAGGGCCCTAGAAAGCTCATCTAGTGCAACCCCCCTGCCAGAGCAGGATCACCTAGACCAGCTCACACAGCAATGTGTCCAGGCAGCTCTGCAATNTTCCCAGATGCAGTACTTTACATTTACCCTTGTTGTGCTAGATCAGAAGTGATATTACCATGTCTCATCTAATTTTTGCAAAGAGTAGCAATCTGGTTCTGCATCTCCTGGATGAATGACCCCAATTGTGCACACCTGCATCAAAGGGGAGCTTATAGTTCTGTGTGATCACAGAGATTTCCAGAGTAGGGTAATGATATTTAAAGGGTGAAGACAAGGTCTCACCAGGAGGATGACCTTGCAGATCCTTCCTGGAGCACCACTGGAATTATTGGTGCTGCACTATGCACTGATCACACTGTCCCCTTCCAGATTTCTGGACATCATGGGAATTAACAAACATGCAGAAAGGAAAACATTCCTTGCAGCCTAGCTGGCTATACAGTCCAAGTGTTATCAGACTATCTTCCCATTCATTGCTATGTCTCCATTATGCTTTGGTGTTGATCTTTTTTTTGCCTCAATGTCACCAAAAATGCCCCATTTTGAAGAGACCATCAGGCAACAGATCAACTGTGGCTCTCTTGGTCATGGAATACACATGGAAACATAGCCCAAAAGGATGATTTTTGAAGTTGTGATTTATCCTGTGCTTTCCTCTTTGGAAGGTCTGAAGAGCAGAAATGGTGCTGTACAACACCTCATGGGCATCCCACACCTTTCAGCAATAAATCTGCCTCTCCAGAGGCAGAAGGAGGAAGACAGCACAGAGCTAACTATACTCCACGGGGCAATTTGCCTTTTTATTTCCTGATGTATTCCCTGACTGGTGGAAAATCACTCTTGGCAAACACAAAACTTACCTTGCTGCCAAAAGGTGCATCTCTAAATTATTAATCAAGAGCACACAGAACCACGAAAGGTGGAATATTGAACAAAGGCTCAACTGACACTCTGGAAGTTGAAGTAGATATGGAAGACTCCCTTCTAATTTATTTATTCCTTTTCTGTTCTGTTATCCTGATATGCTGCTTCCAGTTACCACTGCACCCCACACTGTATGGTATTACATGATTTTGTTTTCAGATTCTTGGAGATAAAGTTGCTTCATTATTAATATATATGCACTATGCATATCCATAAATATTTGAATATATATGTGTGTGTGTAAACCTACAGGAAGTGTTAATAGTAAAGATAAACTAAGACCATTATGGCAATGAGTGACTATTTCTATGACCCTATTTGCAATAAAACCAGATTCAATGAAATGAGAAAATTGCTAGGTTTCAAAATAATTGAACTAGGCCAGATGAATCCCTACAAAGGCATCATTTACAAAGTACTTTGCTTCTCTAGAATATTTATTCCCACAGAAGGAAATGCAAAAAGGGTTCATATGGTTACACAGCTATCCTCTGAGACTAGAATTGTTTTATCATGTTATGTTTATTTCCTAGATATCTTCAATTGAGGTATTGTAGGAAAATACCAGCTATGCAGTTAGTTCCTTCGTGTGAACTGTTCATATTTATTCACTGAGAAGTCAATCATGTTTTGGTTTGGGCTTGTTTTGTTGGGTTTTTTTTGTGCTGAGCAAACATTTAAGCAATCCTTTTCTTGTTAAAACTCATTTGTATATATGATGTGCACCCCTCAAAGTCAGCACTACACAGATTATTGAGATGTCTTAGCTTTCCCTCCTATGTACCATGGGAAGTAGTGGAGTTCTTCCTAAAAATGTTGGTGTTGCCCATTGAGACTGCAATATATAATTGTTGTGTTTAAGGACTCTATCAGTAGTTACAGATATTTTTACTTTGTCTTGTACTGAAAGACTGGATAGATTTTCACTTGTAAATGTTCACAGTGAAATGCTTCCAAACAATCTACAGACAAAGAATTACTCCCAGCAATTATCCACTGCATAAATCTGAATAATGAATGCACTCACAAAAGTCAGTATCTATTTGTGAACAATTAGCTGAAAGAAATAGAGGTGACACTCACGAGCTAAATAATTCATTTAGGAATTCTTTGTCCAGCTTTGCTTCTGACATATGTTGCATGAAATCAGATCAAAGCTTAGATGAAAAATTACTTTAAAAAGAAAGGTGGGCAATGTTAAAGAAATTCTTCAGCTTCCAAAGAAGAAATTATCCTACTATTGCAACTATTATTTATTGCCAGTGATTTCAGAGGCTAGCAAAGTTATTTTCTCTGGAATCTTTCACTTCATGCATTAAACTATGTTTTATTAATGATGTATATCTGGTTTTAGGTTGTTAAACTGCAATCAAAAGCACTTAGTAGGAATGGATCTGTCCTTGTTATGAGATTTGAACTCCTGACATCTTTATCCACTGGAACTTGAGTGTCCAGGTAACTACTAATTATTCAAGCATTTACAACCATTATGATCAATATCATTAACACAAGGAGGGGGCAAGTGAGAAGAGTGCAATGAAATCCTCATTCCTAGCATTTGCACAGCAATCTCTCAAGAAAACATTCATAAGTTGCCCAATTATTTTTCAATCAGGCAGATGGAAAATTGTTTATATTTAAGGGAAATCTAGAACTTCAAAGAAATGGTTTCTGGCATCAAAAATAGTAAATGTTGTATCCATATGTCCATTTCTTGAAAACAAAAAGACCTCTTGACTTTTTTTCAGGGTTTTTTAAAATAAAATACCAACAAGTTTCTGGTCAATTGCTTAGAAAAGTATGAGACCTTTCTTCCAGTAAAACCAGATTCAGTGCAAAAGACAGGAACAAGGTTTTTCATTCAGCTCTAAAAGCTCACAAGCTCAATGCCACTCTCTGCAGGAATAAGAGGCTGCACAAGACCTTCTTACATGCCTGACTCTATGACATTAGTAAAGATAAATGAGACCATTCCCATGGAGAAAGTCAAAGAGAGATGAGCACTAGAGTTTTACTTCCCTCTTCCCAACTCCATCAGTTTTGCTGGCCAAAGTAGACAAGTAAATTCTGCCTTATATTAATTAATAGCAAGAAGTTATCACAATAGGAGGAAGAGGGAAGCAAAGGAGAAGCTAGTGACCACAGTATTGAAGGCTTTGCCACCTTTCTGTCTAGGATCTACTATGAACACAATTTTGAAGAATGACTTTTCCCTACCAAAAGCTCAGAGTTAGATATCCCAAAATAACTGCTGTGAAACACTTGCAGGACATACCAGAGAGGGGATTTTCAGAGCGTTTTACAAGCCCTGCAGCTGTGAGCCTGTTGTAGCATGAGGAAAAGCCCTCCATCACCCCAATGTACAGGAAAGAGAAGGTAAGGTGACTCTCTCCAGGTGGCTTTTAGCTATGGTTCATTCAGTGAAGAGCTCTAGGCCAGCAAAATTTGTTTTTCTCCATGTTGATTCTGCGTTCACCACTGGAAAGGGAAGTGCTTGAGGACAGCAGTCCATGCAAGAGCTGTAGATAGAGGTTGAGCTGTGGGAGGGGAGCAAGGCTCACAGGAGCTGTTGACACCACATCAGCCACGGATGCCTCCCCTGCTGTACTGACCCAGTTTTCTCTGGAGGAGAATCCCAGCCCTTGCCATCTACTCACCCACTCCTCAGATCCCTGAAAGGAAGATTGAACAGTGAAGCCCATAATAGAGCTGCTGTACCCTCTGCTTCCTAGTGCCCCAATGTTTGCTTCTCACAGCCCTCGCTCTACTGGATGGGTGCATCCAGTCTGAGCATGCCGTGGGACAATCCATCCAACCACCTGGAAAATAACACAAAACTGGAGTGTTTTAGACATGTTACAGTAAATAAATAGCTCTAGGAAAAGGACAACAACAACAAAAAAAGCTCCAGCTTGTTCTTGTAGAGACAGTAAACCACCATATTTCATATTTCAGTAGGTATTTCTGATTGAAAATTGTATATTTGATGATGATCAGCCTTCAGCATTTGACAAGGGGCTGTTAAAGCCTCTTGAACAATAAATCACCTCTTTTTCTAGCAATAATCTTGTTATAATATCTATAGAAATGTCTAATATTAAAATCTCACTTTATTACTATAATAATGGATCTAATTTGTAAAACATATAAAGTGAGGCTATAACTGTACTGGAGGGAGATTTATGTGATCCCACTACACCTATATAATTTCCTAATAGCTTTACCCACATATTTTGAATGGGAGAAAACTTAAAAGCAATCACACTTGCAAGATTTTTGCGATTGGGAATGGCTTCTTGAAAGAAAATCAATGTGATCAAAGAAAAGTAACAGCAATTATAAAAAGAACAACCTCCACCTCATGTTTATGCATATAAATATATAGGTGTTTATCTGTCATTTGCTCCATTCAGAGCCTTTCCAGTTGCCAGGAAAGCCCTGCTTTCCAGCTGCACAGTCAGTATTATCACTATGTGCTATTCTTGGGTACTGAGTACATTTCAAGTAACGTCATCCTTCCCAAGCCAACAGTGATGTGAAGGGAGGAAACTCTTCTTTCCAGTCCTCTGTCATTTGCTGCTCCCATCTGCTCCGTGCAACTGCCTGCTCAGTCCTTGCAGCAGAGGAATCTCCAGATCCTTTCCTTTGGTCTTTCTCATCTTTTTAGCAAGTAGCTTCCCAACAGAAGCTTCATGTGGGAGGCTTCATGTTGGCATGCAGAGTACATGTCCCAGATATGTCCAGCCCCACCTTCTGATCCTAGTGCAGAGGAGCTGCCGGTAAGTGATCTCTTGGATGGATGATAGACTCCTTGTGTCCAACGCCCAGAATTTGTCACCAATGGCTTGGCTTTAAAGGCATATAATTTCCCAACTTGTGCTTTGGTGAGTTTCCAGCTCTTGGCACTGAACATTAACACCAGGTTTCTGTCTGAGTGGAGAATGCATCATTTCTTCTGACATTGTGTAGCTTTGATTTCCCTAAGTTATTAAAGCCTAGTAAATAGTGTAAATATCATTTCCTTTTTAGGTTCTTCTTTAGTTAGGTGCTACCCATCGAGCTAGTCATTTGATGTTTTTCCCTTCTAGTGTGATGTTGCTGTTAAGTGTTTGGATAAGCTCATATGGACAAAATCCACACTTGGAGTTAAAAAATCTCTTCAAATATTAGGTTCAATTTCTTGGTTGTGCCACAAGAGGAGCTCCCCTAGCTAAAGCTATAACCACCAGTATTCTGAGCTGGGCTGTGTCTCTGTAAACCTGTTTCATTTTACACAGAATAATTAAATATTCATTATGTCAGAAAGTGTTTGTGTGTGTGTGGCTGTAGCAGAATGATTAGGGTACTCACCTGGTAGATGAGAGACCCTGTTCCCAGGCCCTGCTCCAATGAATATTTAAGAATTTCATATTAAGTATTCATTGGAGCAAGCATAAGAGCAGAGTTCTCCCACTCCCAAGGGAGCACCCAAACACCAAGCTGTAAAGCCATTCTTTCTTCCTTTAGCTCAAGGAATATTGAATTATTCAAGGCTGAATAGAATGGCTTCAGTGGCAGAGACTGAGATTCCCTGCTGCCACACGTGCACCATAGCTCTGATGATGAGGGTGTGCATATAAGAGATGTGGGTTAATATTCCTTTGGACTTAAAAAGAAATTTAATCCATGTTTCCCATACTCAGGATGGGTCTTCCAGTTTCTGAGCTGCTGAGTGAAAAACACAGATATTCAACATACACTACTCTGGGTCATGAGACAGAAGTGGTATAGATGCTTGTATGACCCCAAGATCAGAGACAGCAACCTTACCAGGGATAAATTAAGCTGAAATTCAGTGTGTAAATTCCTCAAGAGAAGGTATCAAAACTGAAGACACTCTTCACTCCATGGCAGTTCTTTCTGGCTATGCTATGTGCCTTTCTGAGTTTATCCAGAGTGTGATAAGTAGGGAAATCTACTTATACTCTATACTCTGGGGTCTGACACCCCAGATTGTAGTTAATGTGACTTAATCCTGCTTCAGCACCCCAAAGAGTATGTGAAATTATGATTTGGGGAAGCATCCAAAGAGAAAATGTGTAGAGCAAGGGTACTGGAGTCTAAAAATGGGGAAAAGAAGCAGACATTGAACAGTAGAAAGATTAAAAGCAGAAAGTAAAACCATGTGGGAAGTGGCACACAATCACTGAGTGGAATGACACACAAGGGGGGTGGGGGAAAGGAGGAGGGGATGGTGACTAGAAGAAGAAAACAAACCACCTAAGAAACAATACCCTTTACCTAGCAGAGGAACAAGGGGAACAGGGAGAAAGGGGTAGAGAATATTACTTCAATCTTTAAGTAAAAATAAAATGTGGAGAATCTCTGGCAGCTACTTAGATCTTCAAAAAGCTGAACATTTTCAATCTGCACTCCATTTTAAGAGGGCACTGGGTGTCTCTCAACCAGAAATGCTTTAGCTTCACTTAGGGAGGTGACTGTGAGAGCATTCCTATGTAGAATAGGGATTTATTTCTATTATTGCAGCTCTGGTTTTTTGTCATTTGGAGGAATCTACAGAAATCCAATTACATTATCAAAGACCAAGTGTGGCTTCCAAGCAAAATCTAGGGCAACAACATAATTGTGATCTCAAAGTGCAAACAAATTACCTTCTCGTACCCATCACGATAGTGTCCAAACCCAAGCCAAGTTGTTGAAATGACAACACTATGTTCAGAACACAGCTGATTAGCTCAGAAGAAAATTACAAAGGCACTCCCAATGATATGGTTCATATATTCCATATCTCATTTATGTCTATTTACCCTAGGGTTGTTAGGCAGCCACCTTCAGTAACTGTTCACTCCCCTTTAGAGAAACTCTTTCTGAATACTCTATTGTGAATATCCATGTGTTTTGTGTTTTGATTAACTCTTTAGACAGATGACAGTAGCTATCCACCTTCAATACTGAGGAAAAGGTCATCTGTGGACCAAGCTGTGGGGGAAAAGAGGAAAGCAGAGAGGAGGGTTCGATTTTGTGAGAGAGAAGAAGTCATTGAATATGGTAGGCTCAAACTATTAAACCTGTTGGCTTGACCTTTCTAGCTTTTAACATCCCCCTTGTCTGTTCACATCACCTTGTCCCTCTGATAATGTTAGTTATGATTTTGAGCTCAGCGCGGAGCAGAGGACAGAGAACTTTTGCTCTGTGCTGTGCAGAATTGCACCTCGTCCATTTGCCTGCCTGCCCTGGGAGGAGACAGGCTTCTGCATCATGAAAAGGATCTCAGACCAAATTTAAACCTGCTTATGTCATGCTGGGTAACTACAATGTAATGACAGGGAGTGAGCCAGCCCTTTCATATTTCTGAGCAGCATGCATGCCACGGGATACAATAGTAAAGAGAGGAGCCTAGCTGGCCCACTGAAGTTAAAAACAGCCAGGATCTAACCTTTTCTACCAAAAAGGGCACCCAAAGGATGAAACAACTAACATAAGCTCCAGTCTTTCATTCATGAGCCAAAATAACATTTTGCCAACAGTTTGTCAACTGGGAGTGACCTTAAGCAGAGTTCTAACAGAAGGATCCAATTTGGACTTCTGCATGTGCTATATGCAATTCATAACTGTTATTTCTTTCCAACTTCCACAAACTTACTCAACTAAGAAAAATTGTATTTATTGGTAGGAAACTAAAATTGTATGACTTTGATAAGTCAGTCAGTAAAAGCACAGGTGACAGAATGGTAACATTTCTGTGTCAGTCAACTGTTTGGACTGTTATTCAGCTTCTGATTAACAGGGCTTGTTATCTGCTGATGTGTCTGTAAATAGAGCTCTCCTTGGTTTTGCAACACATTGTTTATGGTGCTTCCTAACGCAGAATGGAAAAGCTGTTTCTTGATAAGGTTGTTGACATGGCCTGGGCTTCCCCATCAGAACTGAGTTCTTGGGAAGACTTGGTGTGTCAACCCTTAACTCCTTAAAGCTCATCTGACTGGTCAAGAGCAGTATTTTGATGAGAGCTGATACCTCCTTCAGCTCCCTGTCAGAGTCCATGCCCCTACAAGAGCACTGGTAATTCTGGAGTCAGTCCAGACCAGGGGGACCAGGTTGATCTGCCACTGGCTGAATTCATTCATACTTGAGCTCCAGGAATCTTCAAGGATGGAGAATCTGACTCTTTTCAATGAATACATGAAAAAACATAATGAGTATTCTGTGTTACAAACAGCTTGTAATTTAGATGATTTGCTGTTTGTTGACACAGTGTTACCCTGAGCCATATGAACAGGGAAGCTGAGAAGATGAAGGTGATGGCACCACTGAAAATTTTTCCATTCTCTGGAGTTTTCATCCTGGATTGATTCTGGGCCTGGGCTGCCAAGCAAAGGCAGTTCTAGGATATTGTTGGATGAAAGTTGCATCTGACAGTGGGCTTTGCTTTCTTAACTCTCATTCTACTCTCACCTTGCTGGGCTATTTCCTATCCTTCCCAGAACTGATGTGGAATAGGGAGGTCTTTTTTGCAAGACGTGACTCCTGATCTCCCTGCAACAACAACAATCTCTGTCTCTCACCTCACCCACACAAAATTTTTTTCTCACTTTCCTGAAGTCCACCTACACCTGCATGTTTGCATGGAGTGGGTAGATCCTCCCCTGACATAAATCTGTACATCCAAAAGCTGTTTAAGAGGTGACTCAGCATCTCTAATGTGACAGACGTCTTCAGAGACACTGCTTGGTGCTTGTTTCCTTATTCATTTGCAGCAAAGAGGCCTTTCCAGGCATGTAAGAGCATTTTCTTTCTGTTTTCTAGCTGTTTCCTGCTGTGACTACGTAGTGGGTAAGTTGAAGACTCACATTCTAACTGTGAGCCATCCATGGCACTAACCTGAGTTTGCTTTGTGGCTGCTGGGCTGAGTTGTGCAAATATATCCTCTGTGTACAAAGCATTTCATACTGTCAGTGGTTGTTGCTTTTTCTTCTCAGCATATAAAGCACAAGGTACTGAACGAGGTCTGGTGCAGTATTTTAAACAAGACATCTCGTAAGACAAGTAGTGGAAACAAAAATTAAATCCCTGAAGCTATTTTTAATTCAAATATAATTAATATATTTTATGGAGATAGAGTAGGTACAGGTTTTTCACTAAGATATACAGGGAAAGGACCCCAAGCAAAACAATAGTTCTCCCTGCTGAATATCTTTACATTGGGAAGAGACAATTCACTTACATGCTGGCAGCAGGGTAGAAATAATAAAAATAGGTGTGTTTTATTTTTTCTTTTCTGTTTGCAAGGATGTTTGAGGCCAGCCAGCCATACCTACCCTCAAGCTACTGTGTGTTTCTGGATGTTCTTACAAAACTGATCATTTCCAGAGGCCCTGGCCAACATCCAGCCCCTGCTGGCTGCAATNGCTGGACCCAGTATTGCAGATGAGCCAGGTGGAAAAGGAAAGACCAGCTCTCCCTCAGGTGACAGTAGAAATGTGTTCCAAGGCAAGAACTGAGCCATAATCTGCTGTATCCCAGTCCAGTGCTTTTCTCAGATAAGTTGATTTTTTTCCTCAGACTGGGCACATAGCTAGTGCTGAGTGTGTTGTTCCAACAAGCAATTTAACTAACAAATTCAAGCATTTGTTTTCTATTTGTGGTCTAGAAAAAGCACATAACAGCAATGATGTGCTGAGGCTGTTGTAAGCATAACTCATCATAATCTTGTAGGTGGGATTATTCTTCCACATTTTGTTTTTTTCTGTTTCTGGACTGAACATACTCCCTAACTGAAAGGATGTAAGGAAAAGCCAAGTCTGCATTTGCAGTCATCCAGAAGTTTCATATAGGAAGCAACTTTGGTAAGGTTGGAAAAGGTTGTAAGCACTTCAAGGACAAAGGGCTGATGTGAAGAGCTGTTTACCTCTCCCAGAAAAGTGTCATTGTCACCAGGCATGCTCAGCAGCTAGGCCCTGTGCTTCGAAAGGCACCAGCTGAGAACTGTATCGTGTGTGGGAGATCACACAAGGGAAATATCACCTTCCAAATCACAAACCTCTGCAAAAGCAGAATGTGGTAATTCCCTGCCTAAAAACTTCCATAACCATTCACAGAATAATGGCAAATAAACAAATTTCTCAAAATTGATGTCTGCTCATGGATAATTTACAAACAGAAAGAAGGGCTAAATTCAAATGAATAAATTATTTGCTGCAAATACTTCACTCAGCTCTATTATGGGACATTGATTTGGTTTCTGGTTAGCTATAAAATGACTTCCTATTAACATTTTACCTTTTCCCCATACACTTTTTGATACATTATTATGTGTTTCTTGCTTGGTTTTATGACTTTTACTTTCCTCTCTGTACATCTGTATGACAGTTTAATTGACTGGTGTGTATTCCAGGGCTCATAGTAGGAGCTAATTTAAATATGTTACAGCTAATGTTGGCCCTTTACCCATAATAATACATACCACATTTTTATCTCCTTATTGATTATGTGCATATGGCAGGAAAATAGCTGCACACTATAGGTTTTTATCCAGGCATGAATTTGGCTTTATGCTGCATGTTTAACAGTCATAGTGATTTATAAAATAATACACTGAGCAAGCAGGTCTGAATCAAACTGGATCCCCAAGGCCCATGGATGGATACACACGTGCAAGAGTCAGGACATGGCTGTTGGGGACCTAAATGAAGCCCATTGCTTTCCACATGTGTACTGTGCCTGGCCTATGGCAATTTAAAGATAATTGAACTGTATTTTAAAGGCAAGAATAATGTTTACAGTGTCCTCCTGCTTAAGAGCAAGTGCAGAGGATGTTTCAGTATAATTAGCACACCTAGCACTTAGAGAGAGGTTAAACCTGCCAGAGCTTTCTAAGTATGCCTCTTGGTTAATGGAGCCATGTTTCAGTTTTTACTGGAATTAGTAGAAGCCCCAAACAAGCTGAGTTATAGGGAAAAGGACAGCAATCTAGATCTTTTCTCTTTCATGGAACATTTCGGAGCATTAATTAGATGAGGTAGCTTAATATTCTCCTAGTATTTAACTTAACATTTAGTGAAAAGGTATAAAAAATAATTGCTGGAGGGAAACTTGTGATCATGCATTAGCTATGGTAATCCTGTTCTTATTGTATATAATTAAACTCTTGAAATGTTCCATTAGGTGAGATCTTTTATACTCACCTTCATCAGGAGGTGTGACTTGCTATCACTTCAGTGATGCCTACAAAAGTACTCAAACCAGATTCCTACATACCCTGCTGCTCCCAGAAAAGTGGGACAAAGTCAGCAGCAGGGGGTCAAATTTAGGAAGTGTTTAAGATGACACTAAAATAATGCCACTTTCTTTTTTCTCCTCATCACTGTTCAGTAGATGACAGGTCATCATCTGGATTGCCTGTGTTCCTGTGGCTCTCATTTTGTGCACTGCTGATCCTTGCTGTGAGTCTCTACTACACCAGCATGAAGCAAGATGTCAAGGTCCTGGAGGAATTTCAATCTCGTCTTGTTATCTTCTTTATCCAGATAAGACACATTGCTCAGAAATGCTGGAGTTGGTTTATGAGGCAGTAGCAATGTTTTCTGGCCTCACAAACAGCTCAGAGCTCTGCTAACCAGCACATGGTAATGCAAAACTCCTACTCTACTCAAGCCATATGCTGGGAGCATGGTGAGCATTCACCTCAAAGAGCAAGAAAACCACCCCTGTTGTGCACTCCATAAGCAGCCACTTGCTCTCCTTTCTTTTTTATTCTTTGTTTTTGGGGTGTGTTTTTTCTTTTTACATTAGTAGGAGGAGGTCATACCAGCACCTTGAGGTCCCACTAGCACCTTAAGGTCCCACCAAATTCATGCTCCATCATCCTGAACATCAAACAAGTGTCTAAACTTTGTCCCCCAAAAAAACTGCTGATATGAGGAGCAGAAGTGGAGAGAAAAATACATTGATCTGTACAGGCAGCAGCAAACTCTGAATAAAACTCTCCTGAGTCTCAGGTCAAGGCTTTAAATACCAAACCATCTTTCTCCTTGAGTCTCATAAGACTTATTCTGCAAAAGTGAAAATAAAGCAGAGCTATTGCGCTGGTGGCCAAAGGCTTGGCAAGTTGCTATATTTATATACCTGAAATGATTATTAGTAAAATGCCAGCAAATGGCTTTTTTGTGTCCCATCATGCATATTTTTTTTCCTCTATGGGGAAAAGCTGTTTCTTAATGTTTCACTTGACCCCCCAGGTGTGAAAAAGAACATGGAAACTCATTCAAACAGTGAACAGTTTATTTGCCTAACATAATAAATAGCAGCATTGGATACCTGGCTAATTATCACATCAGTAGTTTAATCCTCTGGGTTTGATTCAGTCTATAAACCCCTCTAGCTCAGCTGACAAGATTTATGATAGTGTTTGTACTCAGTTATGCTTTTGCACATGGGTGTTCAAGGCCTTATATAATGATAATATGGACTGTTTATGAAGTCATGGGAGGCAAAACCCCTTTGTCCCTTGTCCAGCCATCGTATGCACCTCTCTCAAAGGAATTCTTTGAATGGATCTCATCCAATCAATGTGGAATGGTGCTCTATGTGTCTGAGAGGAGAACAAGTGACTACAAGCTTATCAGCTTCAGCTGTGTTTTCTTCCTAGACAAAACCAGCTTTTTAGGTTTAGATTCTGGTTAAGTATGACCTGATATGTACTTGGCTTTATTTGGTATAAGATTGACATCACAATATGTAACAGTTAAAAAAAAAGGGGGGGTGGAGAGAGAAAAAAAAGGAGAAAGAAAACACTACAAGAAGATGGAAGAGATACCTACAAGACTTTGGCTTGAATTTCCCTGCCATGGCAACTCACTAATAAGGACAAATGGTGCTTTATTTTTAATTGATGGGGTTTTTTTCAAAAGAGGGCCATAACTTCCTGCCCCAACAACCTTCTTGCAAGCAGATTGAGGACTTTGGCAAGGCAGAGGATAAGCAAAAGCAGTTGCAACTTGACCAAGAATGAGTCAAAAAAACTGCAGTCCAAGAAAGAAAGAAGTGACTTCAATGGCTACTCTTTATGCTTCTCCTAAGACACCAAAGGCCACAACAATTCTATTTGACACACTACCAGCCTGGGAAGCAGTGGCAGCTACAGGAGGAGTGTTTAGCTCAGGGGCTCTTTGTGCAAACTGCTTGGGTACCTCAGCTCAGAGGGGAAGTTTCACCACTGCTTTCCTTCCCTCTCCCTCCCCTCAGCCCTGCTGTTCAGCTAATAAAGAAGAAAGGTTTTCAACTTGCATGCTGGTAAATGTCTGAGGAAAAAGTTTAGATTGGTACTTGTATAGGGCAAGGAGGCTATTGCAACTTCTGTTTGCATTATTTTATGTTTATGATCTTTCTACATATGTCCATATATGTGCTCACACCCCTGCACAGCTCTTCAGGAAATGGCCATGGGATCACCATTCCACCAGGTCTGCCTTAGAAAGAAAATGTCCCTGTTCTTCTCAGTGGAGCCCAACTTTATCAGTGTGAGTGAGAATAAACATCTCCTCTGGGCTGTCAGGGAAATCAAGCAGAGGAACAGCTATTCTTGGCTTCTGCCTGGGCTCTGTTTGGAACAGTTTGGGACATGGGCATGGCCTTGCAAGGTCTCCCAGGTTAGGATTGTTTACTGTGATCAGTTAGATAGGTGACAGGTTGCAGAAAGCTGAAACAAATTCACTATGAAGCCAGAATATTTGGAAAAAAAAAATAAAAGTTAAACCCCATTGCTGGGAGAGTGGTGGCATTTTTCAGGTGAAGAAACTGAGCCTGATAAAGCTAATGTAGGCATGTGAGTTAATGAAGCAGGTCAGTAACAATGATGAGACTAGGGGGGGGAAATCTGGGTCTGCATTTATTTACTGTTGCAGAGTTTCACTGTGGACTTAGCTATTTTATTTCTTTCTCACACTGAAGGTATCTTCATGTTCATCTATCCTGTTTGCACACACACACCTCCCCCTACACACACACTTTTCCTACTCTGTTCATTCTTTCTGTTCTTTATCTATCCTCACTACTGTGAGATGGATGGTATCTCTCCTTATTCTTGTTCAAAGCTGTTTTTCTAGGTGTGACACATTTGGGAGAGCTAATAGGAGCTCTGAAGTTACACAAAATGGGCCATGCTGGGTAATAATTCCCTTGCAGGCCATCCTGGCTAATAATTGCCCTTAGTGCAGCTACTGAGAATTGCCCATAAAGAGGTAAAAAATCAGAGACAGTACATAATTTATGGCAAATGATTGAGATGTTCATCTGAATTCATGCTGGTGCCAGCATAGTAAATCGCTTTACAAGTCAAAAATCTTACAGTCAGCCAGCTCTGGGCAGTTATTCAATCCAGCTTGAAAATGGTCATGTTTTAGCTTTAAAGGGCTGCAAGAAGTAGTGATGGAGGACAGGACTCTTGTAGCAATTTTTGAGGTAGTGAGTAAGTAGGTGGGCTTCCAGGACCAGTGTCTAGGGCCAGAAGAGAGAAGGAGGTGTGTGCATGAAGATGGACTAGTGTCAGGGCCTAAGGGTATAAAGTGCTGACTCATATCCCTTATGCAATGAGTATAAAATCAATATACAATAGAAATCAGCAGAGCACAACAGTAATGGGGTAAGGGTTGTTTTGACAGTGTTCAGTACATTCCTACAGCATGAACAGAGGGCAGCTGCCAGCACCCTCTTCAAGCAGGCTCACCACATCATTAGCACCCCATTACACTAGCAGGCATACCCATACCCAAAAGAAACAGAAAAGGACATAGCGAGATGACACTAAGTTTTCTTCCATTAACCTTTTAATGCACTTGGCATTAGCGCTAGTAAAAGGCAGCCCCAAAGATTGCCCCAAAGATTCCACTCCTTCCTTTCATCTCTCCAACTTTGCTAGTCTGGAAACAAGTTAATGCAGCAGGAGAAGCCCATAGCAGCAATTCTGTTTGTCATTTCTGCCTTTTGTCACTTTGAAGCAAACAGAAGGGCTGGCAGCATGTGACTAGAAAAAGGGTATTACCAGATGCCCTCAGGGAATAACCCAGGAACCTCTAAGATAACAGAGTGGACTTGTTTGTTATTAATTCTATGCTCCAGGATAGCTATTGGGAACCTTTAGGCCCATCTTTGAAGAGAAATTCTGAGGCTACATGAAAATTAACCAACTGGCATTTAGGAAATGAACCTGCCCATGCAGCCTGTGGTGTAACAAGCTTTGGTAACAAGCTCCCTCTCAGCTGCATGCTGACAGGAGAAAATCTCATCTCCTCCCGTGGCATTAGGGTTTCTCTGCTGGCAGATGCTACCAAAATGGTTCAGGCACATAAGGATGATTGGCCATATCTGTCATACTCTGGCATGGAGATGCTGGGGAATGAGTCAACAAGCTAAGACACTACCATTGAGTTTGGGAACAATTCTTTTATCTTACGTTGTAATGATGTAAATTCACTTTCAAAAAAACAGGCACAGAAATAGTGAGTTTTCAGATTATTTATTTATATATATCATCAAATCATAAAAAGCGAATGCACTGTCCAACAAAAAGCATCAATATAGAAAACACATGAACTCATTATCAGAAACACTAGAGTGTATCACTTATACTGAACCCAGTCCAGCTCCTACTAAAGCCAAAGAAAACTTTGTCAGTGACTCCACTAGCAGAAGGATTGGACTCAGACTTTTTATTTGCTAGGTGTTTACAAAGGGCTATATTAAAATGCTAGTAAAAAGCTTCCCTTTTAAGATTGTATCAAAACAATAATAAACCTCACTCCAATTCTGTTTCTGTCAAATGCATGCCACTAAAGCTCCAAATCAGCTGCAAAACACCATACAAATCAAGAGGGATAATATCCAAAACTGATCAGCTTGTATGAACTGGCCTGGCTCCAGCATGGCTCACAATGCTAAGCTATATACACCAGCAAAGGATCTGCCCCTCTACTACTTTCAAGCATTAAACAAGTTGTGAAGAAGTGTACAGTTTTGTCCCCAAATCCCAATTATATGGGGACTTCTTCAGCAGCATAACACAAGAGTTAATCTAGACTCTTAGTAAGCTTTTCCCATGTGGCTATAAGAGACAGTAGCTTATGAATGCATAAGTCACAGGACATACATTTCACAGAGGCTGAAATGCTTTCAGGCTCTGCACTGACTTTTAGGCAAGAAAGATCTGCTTCAGATCTTTGCAGATGTTACCCCACAAAAAACCCCAAACCTTTTAAAACTAGGGATGTTCATAAGCTACTTTTGAAACTGGCAAGTCTATGGAGATTTGAGAACAGTCTTTCCTTCACCATCCAAGCCATGAGCTGCACAGGGAAAAGGTCCAGCTGTAGGCTATCTGGATCTGCCAGCATGGAAAGAAGAGGTTTCCAAAACAGCCCCAAACCTTGTGGCAATGCCAGCAGCTTTACACTAGATATATGCACATAAGTGGCTCTCTCTAGAAGCTGAGTTCAGGCCAACACATGCTTCAAGGAGATGTTCTCTATTTTGTGAAGCCACAAGAGCAGGCAGTGGCTGAGTGGGCCAAGCAAAGGCTGAAATTTGTGTCCATGCCAACAGCACAGGGACTGCTGTGCTGGATCCCTCTCATCACAACCTGAAAGATTAAATCCCTCACAGGAAATCACTAGCAGTTCTCCTCACTACCCATTTCTCTTCTGATTTGTGATGCTTTCCTGTCCCCATCAGCAGTCCTTGTCCCTAGTAGGAAGAGGCATTGGAAATAAGGCCTAGTCAACCTGATGGCAGTAAAACCTTCTGTGAAGTGTGCAGAAATGGTTTTGGACATGAAAGAAGATGCCAGTGAAACTGTTGGGGTTTTCTGTTGTTTCATTTTTAAACCTTTAAAAACCTCTTAGGATTGTACTTCCAATCACAATGCATTGATTTGTCAGTTGTGTAGCTTGGGCTGAAAAACAGCAATAGTTCTAGTTGGAGAGTATTTGAGCAGAATTGCTCTCATGCCATCAGTAGGCACTGGCTGTGGATCCTCTCCCTGTTAAGCACAGAGCTTCTCAGCATCATTTAACAAAAAAAACTGCTTGCAACTTGAGAAGACTGGTTTGAAAAGGAGACTGGTAGCACCTTCTGTAGTCAAATGTTGATCACTGTTTTATCAATGATGCTTAAAACTGTTGCAGCCACCTAGAAAATGGAATGGGTTAACTGACAGCAGTATGTTGCAGGAAGATGTGCTCTATTTCAGGCACAAACTATTGGACTTCACAGTGTTAACAGAGAGAAATAATTCCCTCTGCTGCAGGAGTGAGGAGGTGAAGGGCTCTGGACTGTGTTATGTGGGATACCATGACAGAAGATTTTCAAACATTTCCCTGCCTTAAAATCTATGGTAGAACATAACACTGATCTAACTCCACCAGGCTCCTCGAGGGACTGCTGGCACCAGCCTTGGGAACTTTCTAGAGCAACATGTCACTTGAATAAGGCCTGGCTTATGTAAAGGGAAGAGTTTGATGTCATACCCCAGAGAGCACAACTGAGAACAGGGAAAATCTGAGACATTTTTATCTTATTTTTTGTCAAAAGGTAAATCTTCCCATAGGAGCTGCAGTTTTTCTCACATTCAGAACCTATATACAAACTGGAGTCAAATTTCCCCAAATACAGGGAAAAAACAAGGGGAAAGTAAGGAGGTAAAGAGTAGCTTTGTCACAGGACTCTTTAACTCCCTTGTGTAAGAAATCACAATGACAATGAATCTTCATTCCCACCTCACAGCACTGTGTCTCAACCCTCACTTTACAACACAGTCAAGCAGGAAGGGAGAACCAAAACTTCTCAATTTGGGTTTCCACCATATATAGATAATTTAAGTTATTTCAGTGAGCAGCTCTTGCTGCCAAGCACTTTATCTCCTTGATAAACACCAGAACCACAAGGCTAAAACATTGTTAGTTGTGAATTGCCAGCCAAGGAGAAGAGCTTTTATAGAAAGGATTTGGGAGGGATGGAGGATCACATCATGGTAGCAGCATTTGTCATGTAGCTGGAGGCTTGTGCCTCCCAAAGCAGAGGAAGAGATTAAATCTGTGCCTAAATCCTTTAGCTATCTATGACAACAGGATTTAGACTCTCACATGGATTCAGTTCTTTTGACTTTGTGCAATAACAGTTATAGTATCTAGGAGAGGTAGACAAATTGAAGCACTCAGGTGAATACATTCACATTAATCTATGTTTTCAATAGCAGTTCAGTTACACTCTTTGGCATGGATAAAAGAAACTAAAGAGAACGCATTGCTTTTTAGTATTCTATAAATACTCTTCACAACAACAGAAGAGAAAGACACTATCAGTTACATGCCTGCACTAAATAAGCAGTACTTGCTATATATATGAAGTAAATTGGTGACTTACCTCTCAGAAACAAATGTTTTCTGAGAGGATGCAGTTTTGTTTTTCCTTTCTATCACAGGAGTATATATCAAAATGCTCTGTTCTGTGTAGCTATTAGCTTCATAAATTATTGAGTGGAATTCTGTAATTTCAAGAAAAAGCTCTAATAACTTTTAGATGTGTTATCTGTGAAGACCAAATACAGCTTAGTTTTCCTCTTTCTTATGGAGGACAAGAATAGAAAACATTCACCTCAAGGCATTAGGGATATGAACAGAAATAATTCTAAAACAATTCCAGTGCTCATGAAGTTATATGAGCATTTTCTCACTGCATGCAGTTGTGGAAACTAGCCAGAAAAACCTGTGTCTCTTCACAGATTGCCTAAGCATAAGGAAAGAACATTTGTGGTCTCCAAAGCAAACACTCCAGTTGGATAAAAATGGGCTATTTCCATCATTAAAGGAAATGGTCTGAGGCACAAATATAGGATGTGGATACCAACAGGATTACCTTTAGCTCAAGGATGTGCTCACCCAGATCACTGATAGAGAAGAAAGGACAGAAATTTTGTCAATATGCAGATTTTTTTTGTCACAAAATGTTGTAAGTCTTGCCAGAATGAACGTCTAGATTTTTGTTAAATTAATTGTTTCACTAGTGGAAGTGATTTTATATGCAGTATACTTGAGGTGGGGGGGCTTTGGAGAAGGGACATGCCAAAAGCCACATTCACCCAAACACCAGGTGTGTATCTACTTTCTCACACCAAACATTTTGCAGCTGGCATTCTTCCTGCATTTTGATAGTGCATTTTCTGAGACTCATCACAGAGTGATGTGCTGGTTTTTAAGCATCTTCCAGAAGGCAACAGTAAATCTGCATGTGTGTGTTAGCCCCAAGCTTGAGCTCTGACCAAGTAGAAGCCTGCTCTTTTCTCTCCCCTCCTTCCTATTCACCAGGCAATACAGTTGTGTAAGGTTTGCACTAACACATTTGGTCTCAGCTCAAACACAGCTGCCACAGGCAGTGTCAGTATACTCCCAAAACATCTTTTTCAACCTAAACATAACTGCTTATTTAAGTTTTCTGCTGAATCAAGGTCTTCTCTATAATGTGTACCTGGGGATAACTGCCTAGTTAGCACAAATTTACCTCTATGCCATGCAAGTGCCACATTGATAAGAGTGATTCTTCTTAGTTATTGAATCTACTTCTCATCTCAACCATCCACCTTATTTGTTGCAGCACTGGCCAAGCAAAACTGAAAGCAGCAACAAAGTCACTAGTAAGCTTTGGGAAAATAACAGTTCTTCTCCTTTTACACAGCAAAATTCATCAGCCCTGGAACTCCTGAGAGAAGAGACCTATTCAACACTGAACTGCCTATAAAATAACTCAGCTGATTTTGCTCCTTGCTATAATTATAGATACACTGACATACCAACAATGTAAATGTTCACAGTAATATTGCATACCCTATATGAAATAAATATCACAAGTAAATTCTAGTACTCAAAAGTGAATAATATACAATTTTAGGAATCAAGTAGCCTTTATAAATGCACACACATTAATGCTATCTATTCAGCCTAATTTCTTAGTATGCAAGCTTCAGCAATTGCTAGCTACACTACACTCTAGGAATCATAATAGACATTGGTCATGCCAAAATCTAAGAAGAAATAAAACCACAAAAATTCTCTACCATCTTCCAAATGATACACAGTTTTTGACAGATACTCTAATAACATAGTGGTTTGATGAAATTCAATTAACACTGTCCAATATTAAATATCAAGTCTGGAACACAGGTCTGAATGTTCTAAATGAACTCAAAATCATAGTAGGAGCAACAGGTTTGTCAGCACTGTGTCCATAAAAAAACACAGAGACAATGCAAGTCTGTACCTGGACCAGAGCTGCAATCACCCAGAATAAATTGAGAATAGGGGCAGCTTTACTGGCTAAAGGGAGGAGAGGGGTTAAAGAGGGACTGGACAGAGCCCCAGTTACAAATGTTGTTTCAGAATAGTTTGAAGAAGTAGCCTAGATGGACACTGTAGCCTGGTCTTGCCAGTTCAGTCCTCAAAGGTGGCCCCTGGCCCAAAAGCAGGTTAACACCTGCACACAGGAGCACCACTAGCAAGAGCAGCTTACAGATTGCATCTGCACAAGACAGAAAGTTTTGTGTGCCAATGGCACATGAGATCATTTATCCTCTGTGTCTTAATAGAATTATATCTGCAAACAATTTCTCATGGAGGAAGTGGGTGATTTGCAAGTACATCTCCTTTCAGGAGAGAAAAGATCTCACACACTCAATACCCTGACTCAATTTCAGCTCACTCTACTGAACAACAAAATCTAGATCCTGCCCTGGAAATTAGCTTACACTTTAGATCATGCCACTCTTTTCATCTTGCAAAGAGGTTCGTGAAGAGGATCTTGCTAGCAACAGCTCCTTCTCATGGATCAGGCTATCTAGCAGGTCTTCCTGTCTGTAGTTGTGATAAACCTTCAGGAAAGCCAGAATGGTAATTCCCAACCAAGTCAGCCAGGCAGCCCAGAGACCAAACTAGAGAACAAAAGAAATTATAAAGATGTCAGCATTGTACTGTAAAAGCAAATTCAACTGTCCAGGTGAATATCAACATCTCAGCTGGACCAAAAGTGATGGGACCACACCAAGTTACACTCAGTGAGGTCCTGGCTCTACGGTTCCTAAATTCTGTCAAGCAGTCCTAGCTTAAAAGGAAAATATCTGCTAGAAAAACTGAAGCAAAAATGCACTAAGTACAGTGATTTCTTAAAAGAATTCACCATCAGGATTCACTTTGACACTGCTAGGCTCAGCTTTTGAAGCCAAATGGTGTTTCCCTGGAGCTGTTACACTGCCAGGTGCCTCCTACATGAGTGTTTGCAGAGCTTAGTGGCTGCACCTTGCGGGCTAGCTCTAGCCAGAGACACCTGGAGGGATGTGGATCACTGTGGGGAGCAGCAACCAACAGCTTAGACTCATCTATCTACACTGTGTAATGCTAACTGTCCTCCAACTGAAGTGCTATATGCATGGACCTCGACTTTTTGAGGCATGGCTCCCTGTTAGAGAAATGCCTTCTCTTGCATATAGATTACCAACCATCCACCCAGAGATCACCAGGTACACATGGACATTTAGCTCCCACAAACTTGCAGATTAGGAGCTAATGGCAAGATCTGCTCCAGAATACGTGTTGGCCTTGAGCTTGCATCATAGAAAGGGATGACTTTTGTGGTATATTTCTGCCCTACCTGCAGATATGTCTGAGCTGAGTGTCCAGATGTCAGTGCTGGCAACAAAGACACAAAGCTAGCTTGTGTCCAAGAGGCATGGCTACCTCAAGGAGTGCCCCAGGCAAGCTAATGCCTTTTCATGTGTGACACAGCATAAGCAGCATGAATGAGGCTATGTTCCTTGCAGAACTAGCATGTCCTCACTTGCACAAGGGCTCATGCCCCACTGTTAATTGACTTTGATTTTTGGCTTAGCACTAACATATTCAATAGGAACGACTGACAGACTTAGAGGTCTAATTCTCAAAGATTTGTCAGAAAACAGGCCCATCTAAATGACAGTAATCTTTAATTATTTCCAATGGTCTGATATTTATAGAGCTTAGGCTATCTCAACAAACTCATGGAAGGCAAAGCTAATAGGCCCATGATCTGGTGCAGGTCAAACGTTATTCTGAACAGCAATGAAGAGCTCCAGGACACCAGAATGTTGCAACTTTTGCAGAAATCACCCTTTGGAAAAACAATAAATTTTCCATCATGAGTGGCAGAGTCAGATTCTGACATATCTCCATTCAAACTATCTATTTTGAATTTAAAATGCAAATATGCCCATCACTATCATCCTGATTCAGCATGTCCTGAAGTCAGTGGAAATATTCCCATTGATTTCAGAACAATGGTAGTTCAGCTCCAGCAATCCCAGATCAATGAACAAATGGCAAATGAGCTGGAATAGAACCATGACCTAGTCTGACCTACCTGTGCAATAGCAAACTGGTCGTAGAAAGCAGAGTTTTCTAAGTTCAGTTCAAGATCTATATCCTGTAATTCTTCGCAGCTACCCAAGAAAGACATTTGGAGGGGGAAAAAAAAGAAAATTATATCAGAGGTTTCAAACACATAGCTCAAATATAAAATGAAGCAACATTTTAAACGTGTTTCAAACCATCACAACAGCATGTTCTAACAAAAGATATTTAAGCTTTTACAGTAACCAGGTGGCTTGCCAATCTTCTCTAAAACTAGGCTAAAAGAGGCATGTAATTACTTTCTTTAAAAAAAAAAAATTGGTGTAATTATGTAAATGATAACACCAATTTTACATATGTGGAATTGTAAAAGTTATTATGAAAAGAGTATGCTTAAAAGCCTATTCACCCACTACCCCCTAGCCTCCCACACATATACATCTGACATCACCCCAGGTTGGTTCCTTCACCCCTCAATGAAACAAAGTGTATGAGCCTCCGTTACCTTTTGACTTCATCAGGAAAAGCCTCAGAAGAAAGGATTGTGTGGGTGTTTTTGTTTCGGATGCTCCAGCAAGGAGACGATACTCTGATGGTAAGATAGAGGCTGCCTACAGATTTTACAAATAACTTGGACTTTTACTGGTGTGAAAAAAATCCCAGGATTTTGAGGTTGATTTCTGCAGCCTCTTCTCTCTCCTTCTCAGTGCTGTCGGTCATCTCGGGTTCTTATCCGAATATTCGATTAGATGTATTTTGTAATTGAATTTTTAACCGAATATTCGAATAATTCGATTAATCGTTGCAGCCCTAAACAGAACATTTACTATGACATTTTACAACATATGACAACGTGCAACATAAATGTACACTTCAAGTAGTACGTTTATTCAATATCATATGACATAAAATGTCACCTTTTCCTCTCTCTTCTTTGTTATTTCTTTGATAGGAAAAGATCTACCTCAGTTTATCATGTTTCCTAAATGGAGCATAAGCATGGTGGGATACAGTAGACCATTTTAGGATCTGTACATTTTGTGCAATGTAAAAAAAGTATCAACCATCTGTACTTTGCACTTAGAAAGTTTTTCCATTCTTTGTCTCTCAGGGTGTCCAGNATAAGGCTTATGCTCTAAGCCCTTTACCAATTGCTGTAAGGCCAGAATATTTACACAAAGTTTTGGATGATGAGATGTTGTGGCACAGGCAAGGATGAGCAACTTGCCCACTATCAGAGAGTGGGGCTGGTGGCAGAGCCAGGACAGAAAGCCAGAAGCACTGACTCCCAGTCAGGACTCCTGGCCTTGCTCACAAGACCATANCCCAAACCAGTCTAGGATTCTAGGATTCTCCCTGCTCTTACAGCGTTTCCAAATCTAGCTCTCCTTTGGAAATAAAAAACTTTAAACCAATAGATGTCTTTTGCATATGATTGTGACTCTTAAAGAGACCATGACACACCATGGAAATGATACTTCTCTTTGTGGGGTAATAAATGGAGAAGAAAGTTTGATTTGTTTTTTTTTTGTTCCACATTAAAAAGAAATCTGGATTTCCACATTATAGATGCCTTTTCCCTCTTGCTCACCTCACCTGTAATAACTATCATTTGTAACTCCACTGTTCAGGAAAACAGATATGGAAGAAAAAAAAAAGAAAAAGAAATAAAAGGAAGAAAATGTATTCTTCAATACTGACCTATTTGGCATGCTTCCTTTTTCAGTAATTGCATCACACCACATGTTAAATCCTACACTCACTATAGTGCTAGCAATAAATGTGATAAACACCACAAAGGCGCTGATCAGCAGATTCAGGAAGGCATAAAAGAAAGAGCTGCAATAAAAAGGGGAGAAAAATGTAACTCATAAACAGCTGAAACACAACATCAGCAGTCTCTCTAAGCAGCATGCACTGGGCACAAAGATACCAGTTTTCATTTGAAACACATCTTTTTTAATTAAGAACACCTAATACATTGAAAAACTGTGGATTATGATTTTGAGTCACATTATCTCCATTTGTAAGTGCTTTTAATTTTGATTTTTTTTTTCATCATAAGAGGATGAGGCTTTAAATCATAAATACTAAGTGGTGATTGTTCATAACAGCATGGCTTTCATTAACTGTAATGATGAAAATCACCATTGTTAAAAGAAATGTCATTACCTCAAATTATATAGTAACTGGAGCTAAAATTATTTCATGACTAAAGTGATAATTGGGACAAAAATTGCCTAGGAGAGGGAAACTAAGAATGAAACAACACAGTACTGATAGCTATAATAATTTTAGGCAATGTAACACAAGGTACTGCCATCAAAGGACATGAATCTCAGTTTCTATAGGCAATTTGCAGAGCAGGCCAACTTCTCCTGGGACTTTTCTGGGTTTTGTGTCAGTATGTTATTTCTGCCAGCTGAATGTCAATTTACTTCAGGCCCTTTCAGTCTGCCCAAGCACAGCCAGTGCTAGGTACATGCTGTGTTTAGAGCCGTAGGGAGTGGAATGCTTACAGCAGTCCCATAAGGCCATGGAATTGTCTATTCATGTTCCAGTCTCACTCTTTAACTCTCCTTCTTAATTCTAGTTAGTGAAAACTTTCTAAGCCTTTTCTCATTCATCTGACCAAATCCTCTGCTACTTGAAACTGCTCCAGGAGCTACTTGGAAAGTCTTATTATCTGAACACTGGACAACTACTCTAGGTTGGAAGAACACTGACAACTCCACAAGGCAGGTCATCCTGTTCAGGTTAGATGGTAAGAATGAATACGACACATTTTCCACCAGTGCCACTCTCATTATGCTGAGGATAGGAGTCTACTCATGCCAGAGAACAGAAAAACAGTTATTTCTTTTTCTTGGTAGTTCATTAAACGAAAAGCCAGGAGGCTTTTTGAGTCAGTATTTGAATCCTGAGAAGGTTCTAGGCTTGTCATTCCTAATTTGTACAGGTTATCCATAGTGAGACATATGTGACCTCAAAAGGACTTCTTTAAAATGAGATGAGGGAAAAAATCTGGAGTTTAGGATGTTTGTTTCTGGGTTGATGTGTCATCAGTGGGGTTGACCAGGCTCTTTCCAAAGTGACACTCATCACATCCCAACTCTGATAGAAAAGCAGTGAAATAAACCATCTCCCAGAAGTGCCCTTACAGACTGGAGTGGGAATTGGATGCCAAGACATCCGACTTCTAGATCAACATTGAGGTGAATCCTACTCTTCTAGGATTTGGCTTATAGGATTCTTATAGGACTTTGGCTTCACTGGACTTGGTGGACTAGATCAGCTTTTTTCTGCAGAGCACCAGGGTTGCCCATATAGCAGAGGGAGCTGGTACAAGCAAGCCACATTTTGTATGTTCACTATCCCTGCCCTGATTTGACACTTAGCCTAGTTTTTTTTGCAAGTGTTGCTAAAGCCACGTCTTCTGGGCACACCTTAGCATGTTATTCTGGCCTGACTGGCAGAAAAGACTTGAGCTGCCCACTGAATAAAAACCAGAGGTGACACCAGAATTAGTAATGGCTCTAGAAAAGGAACAGTTCCTGGGAGTATTCAGTGGATCCAGGAACTCTAGTTCTCCCTCTATTGCCTACCCTGCAGCACAGATGAGATGTCAAGATCCAGAATCAGACCTTCCACTGACAAAGCAGGATTGAGTGTTGCACTTGATTTGCACTGGACAAGCAGTAACTATAGCCACGTGCTAGAAGTTCCTCAGGCCAGAGCATCCTGATAGGGAACTGTGCTAATTTGGCTCTTCACCTCACCTATTTGTTTTGCTTAGATGAGAATTTCAAGCCACACATTCCAGATTGAGTGGATGCCCTGTAATAATAAACGCTCACACTCAAAGTAGCAATCCCTTTGCAATCCTAGGAGTGAAATATCTGGGTAGTACCTCTGTGTTTCAGTTAAGCTGAATAGTCCCAGGCCCAGAGCATGGCTGGCAGCCAGCACTTGCTTTTCCTGTTCCCACAGGCAACTTGAGCCCAGCCTGTCCCTGAGGCAAGGGACCCTGTTAAGAAGGATTTTCAGCAGTCCTAGCTATCTGGCAGCAGTCATTCAAAGACATTGCACACGAAGACTGGCCACATTTCCAGGATGCATACGGTGATAACCTCAGGGCTATTTACTCCAGACCTGACCCAGCAACAGAAATCCTAAAAGGATAATTTTCAGAGGCCTGCCTCTATTTAGTTTTGAACTAAATAGCAACATTTGGAAGCAGGTCAAACACCTGATCCCAATTTCACTGTTAGAAGGTTTTTGTGGCTGATTTCTTCCAAAAAGTATCTAGATCTAAACTGCAAAACTGAAAAAAAAATGTAGATTCAATTAATCTCCTATAGGTGTCTGGTCATCTGAGGAACCTGAATTCAAATATATTAAGTACATGGTTATATTTAGAACTTTTAAGGTTAGTTTTAGTATGGAAATAAGTTTCTAGTCTATATTTACTATAGCATGGTTTAGTATTAGGCAATTTGAGAGTGGTTGGAAAGAGTCAGGGAGACATCACTACTACCCAGTCCCACTGTTATCAACATCAGGTTGTTATACAAGCCCAGATGTGCATAACAGCTACTGACCCGTGAAACATCTGGTCTAAATAGAACTGGACATGAGTGATTTACCCTTGGCATGGACCTTAAAGCATGGGAAAATGACTTTCCTAGCCTAGCCAGCCAGCTTCTGCCTTCCTGTCTCTGTGCACCTAGGTGTTTGGAGGCAGGCTGGCCATTTAGCATTCACAGGCTGGATTAGCTGTGCCAGAGGCTCAATTCCAGGTAACAGGACAGGCCAGCAGAGAGGCAAGCACAGAGCACAGTGCTCCCAAGCAACTGCCTGGCTCACCAAACTTCTCACTATACCTGTTGGCTTCTGATGCTCCTTGGTTTGACAGCAACCAGCTGCCAGTGCAGCCCTGCAGCTTCTGGAAGGAGCACTCAGCATTGCTCTCATGTCATAACCAAGTAATAGTTGTTCTCTGCAATAGTTGCCATGTCCACCACAGAAGCAGAATAAAAATAGAAAGGGACCACCAACTGCTCCCTTCTGCCCCTTCCCACCCCAAGGACAACTGTGTTGTTTAAAGGTGGTGTACCTCTGGAGAAGGTTCCCCTTTGTAGGGACGTGTAGTGAGACCATGGTCAGGAGGCACCTATGAACCCCAGCCTCCAGCACCATCCCACTGCTCCCAACACCCTCCACATCCACCGCAGCTCAGCTGGCCAGATGCTGCTCCCACACTGCCCAAAGAGAGTCATCATACATAGAGGTGAATCTGGCCCCCCACCACAAATCCCTGCAGAGGAGCATCCTCTGGAGAGGGCCCTGGCCACAGGTAGGGGCGTACATGGTGTGTGTGCTGACTGATGCAGGCAGTACACTGTCTCAACAAAATCCCCTCTAGGGAGTCAAATGATCTGGATGGTGCAAAGCCCAATAAACGCTTCACCCTCAGGCTTCTCCCACTTGCCCCAGCCTTCAGGAGGGGTGAGCACCCCCTGCCCTCCCTAGGGATACTTACTCCTCGTGCCCTTTGCAGAGGAAGAAGAGGGTCCTCCAGGCCTGCACTGTGGCCAGCAGGAGGGAGAGGAGGCCGGTGAAGATGCTGAAGCGGCAGGCGGACTCGGGCCCCCACTCCTGCACCGTGAAGCGCTGCCTCTCCACCGTCAGGTTGGCATTGAGCCACATGCCCTCGGTGAAGAGCAGGCACCGGCCGTGGAAGTCGTTGCCATTCTCGGAGAGCGGCACCACCACGATGAAGCTGAAGAGGAAGGCCAGGAAGTAGCAGATGCACTGAGCGAAAAGGAAATTGCTGAGCGCCATGTCCGCGGCTCTGCGCAGGCAGAGGGAGGGATGGAGGGAGGGATGCGGGAGGGAGGGATGCGGGAGGAAGGGATGCGGGAGGAAGGGATGCGGAGCGGGAGCAGCAGCAGGATGGAGGGATGAAGGGAGGAAGCCTGCAGCAGCAGGGGAGGGGGAGGGAGGATGCGAAATTCCACACAATGCAATGCAATGCAATGCAATGCCTCCCCCAGGCACGGCTGCTGCCTCTTCTGCGGCCTGAGCTGTCCTTACTGATGGCCTCAGGGCTTACGGGGAGAGCGGAGACGAGCTGTTGAGGGGGGATCTTCTTGGGCAAAATCTGGCTGCTGAAGCACCCTGGCGCCCAGGGGGTTAAACCGGTCCGTGCCTCCCCAGCGGCTCTCAGTGGGGTATCTCCCTAATGACATAGGACACTGATGTCACCGGTGTTGGTGGCTGTGACATGCACTCCTCCACCCAAAAAAAAGAAAAAACCAAACCAAAATACCAACTTCATCCGTGGCTGCTGGATCCCAGAAAGGATTGTTCAGCCTGGAGAAGAGAAGGCTTCGAGGGGATCTTAGAGCAGTTTTCCAGTACCTAAAGGGAGATTATAGGACAGAAGGGGAGAGACTTTTTAAGCAGTCAGACTGTGATAGGACAAGGGGGAATGGATATAAACTGAAGGAGGGGAAATTTAGATTGGAGATTAGAAGGAAGTTCTTTCCCCAGAGAGTGGTTAGGCACTGGCACAGGTTGCCCAGAGAGGTTGTGGCTGCTCCATCCCTGGCAGTGTTCAAGGCCAGGCTGGATGCAGCCCTGGGTGACCTGGGCTAGTGATTGGCATCCCTGCTCAGTGCGGGGAGGTTGGAACTAGATGATCTTTAGGGTCCCTTCCAACCTGCCCATTCTAGGATTCTAGGATTTTCTAAAAATGTGACCCCCAACCTCAGAGGGTGGCAGTAATATACAGGGTGCACAGTCACCCTAGGACCTTCCTATTTAGTGGTGTTTGATCTAGCTCAGCTGATGACACCACACACACACCCCACACACACACCCCAACAAGATATTGCAGGTGGCAGCAAGGGCTTACTAGAAAAATAACTTTTTTAGAGACTTGGTGTGAGTTAGGGACTGCCCAGGGCTGGGATCATCTGCATGCTCTCCTGACTGGCAGACAGGGTAGGGGTGAAAGGAAATAACCCTTAACTCCAGCTGGACATTGAGCTGAGAATGGAGCAGCACAGTGTGTGCGCTATGTACATCAGATGCATAGCAGGGACAGTTACTGCTCACTCAGCTCCCAGAAGTGAGAATCCATCCTGCTCTGCACTGCTAGGGACCAGTCTCCTTCCCTGCACCACTCTTGGAAAGACATCAGAGCAACCCCTCAGCAGCAGGGCCCAAAGCTGCATGGCCAGGATGCAAGAAAGCAAAGAGGAAAAGAGAAAAGAGGAATGTGACTTCTCCTCAGTTTCACTCCCAGCACAAAACCCCAAATTAAACCCCAAGTTAGAATTTTCCCTCAATCCCAATTCCATTTTTCCATCGTGTTCCATGAATACTCTTTCCAACACAAGATATCAAAATTCATTTCCAGTACTAGGTAAAATTTCCTAATTCAATTTCCTGCCCATATCTAGTCTGAGATCAACTGCACATCTCAGATCACTTCTTAATCCCAGGGCTATTTCTGATTCTTTTAGGAACCATGCCACTTCCCAGGTAGTATTTAGAGGAGCAGATGAGGGACTGGGATCCTGAATATTTCACACATGAGATATCAGGCTTGTGTTTCTACTGGACAGCAAAACAATTCTTTTTCTGTGCTATTAAGAGGTTACAGAAACAGGCACGAGGCAGGTGCTGGGGGGATTCTCAGACAAGTCATTAATTCTATTTCATTGTGAATCATTTATACTGTATAATAGCATGAAATCTTGCTCTATCCATACAGGAAAAGTATTTTTTTGTGCAGATCATACTTCTTGAATAAATACTTTTGTCAGTATATATTAAATTGTCCAGGCCAGTTTTCGGATCCTTACTCAACTCCAATCAGCAGAAATTGTATTTCAGTTTTGCAAGATGAGTTGTAGAGCACTGACCTGACCCAGTGGGGATAGATGTGCACTCCTAGCAGAAAAGATTTTGCTGATATTTCAGACTGCTAGTAAGGAGGAAAGTTCATTGCTTTTAACTGTGCTTCAGAGTGGTGTGGGTTCCCAAAGCGTTTTGTCCTTTATCTGGAAGGAAATCAGACCTGGATTGAGCTGGAAAACTCTTTTCTTTGAAACCTTGACACATTAGATTTGCCAGATAATGTTTTCTGAAGTTTTACTGAGAGGTCAACACTAACATAAAAGCTCAGTTATTGCTTACACTGGAGCCCACAGAAGGGGCCAGCAGATGCTAAGGGCACTTTGCCTCAGGCAAGCCCAATACTCAGATCTTACCACCAGCAACCACAAGGCTCTGTTACTGGAGGCTTATAGCAGAGGTGAAACGTGAGGGTCAGCTGGAGAGCATATAAAGTTGTCTTTGCTGAGGAACAAACTCAAGGGTGCATTTATTGGAGAATTTCAGGAAATACAGCTAGGCATTTGCAAATGCTAAGAGACAAGTCAAAGAGTTGCACTTAGGAGGCTGACAGCTATTGAAGCACAGTATTTGGTTGGATGAAGCAACCACACACTGGAGTGAGCAAAGGGATTGAAGTCAAGCCTGTCAGCCATCACTTGTTGGCAGCTGCCTGGGTTTCTCATACTCTTCTCAGTTAAATCCCCCCCCCAAAAAAAAATAAATTACACTAGGCTGGAACTTGGTCTCTGAATTTTAGTGGAATAAATGTCATGGTATTTTGCAAAGAAGACTTAAGTAGGCTTGGTTTCCTTAACATGGTGAAACTGGGGGAGAAAAGTAAAGTGATAGTAATCCATTCTTTCTCATATCACAGGGAATGGAGGACATCTAATACACAGGTCACACAGCAATTTTAAAATAGAAAAAAAGATGCACATCTTTCACATAGCACATAATCATTCTGTGGCTCTCATCACAGGACACAGCAGAGGCCAAAAATAAATGACAGTTCAAAAAGAGATTAGAGAAACTAATGGGAAAAAAAGCCCATTAAGGGCTGCTAAACACAGAGCTGGGGAAGTAACTTTCAGCTCGGGAAGTCCCTGAACAGCAGGCTACTGGGAAGTTAAAGTCATAAAATGCTCACTCTGCATTTGACAGAATCCTCCATTCTTCCCTAAACCAAGCATCTGCTACTGGTTGTCCATGCCAGTGGGATCCCCAGGGAGATGATCTTTGATCTGACCCACTATGGCCATTTCAGCTTCTCATTCTAATGGTTGATATGACTAGCTTGCTGCCTCAGCTTTCCCATCCAAGTAGGGAGAGCTGTTCCTCTAAAGCATCCCCCAATGCCTTGATTTATGGGAATATCTTTAGGAGGGGCTACCACTGGAACAGATGTGTGGTCAGTGTTTGGTCCCTTTTGCATTGTGGAGGAAGCCAGTGGGGTAGTGCTTGCAATTGCCTAGGACAGAGAAAAGAGGTGAATGTGTGATGAGAGCAGGCTGCACATTTGCCTAGCTCTGATGGTACTGTAACAAGGAGCAGAGGTCAGTTGTTTTGTAACTGTAACTCCCCCATGACCAACAACATCTTGACCATGACAACCCAGACCTTTTGCCCACAGCTCAGAGGCAACTTACCTGTTCCAGGGAACCCATTCAAGCTTTCTGCACAGAGATTGAACTCCCATCTCCTGCAGGGAAGTAAATCCCAGGGGATCATGTAATGAAGATGTCATGCTCAGCATGAGGGAGGGTGAAGTCCAAAGCTTTTACATTCTATTTCTCTGGGGAAAAAAATAATCACACAAAAATAAACTAGGCTACATGATCACAATCAACTTCCATTGTGCCTCAGTGATAAGCAGAAAAACAATCTGGATAAATCAAGATCAAATATACTGTATTTGCCTGAATTCCCCTCAGCCCCATATCTCCTCCTAGCTGCCTGGCTAATCCTCTGTAGATCAAGTAAGACTCTATGAGTTGGACTGATGTGCAATGACTGATGAGGCCTGTGCTTTTGGCTATGCTACTCCACACTCACTTTTAAGTCATTAATTATGCCATCTGACATGAGCAGTGGTCTCAAGTTGATATTTGTGAGGTAAAGGATGAATTTCCTCTCCTCTGATAGCTCATTAGGACATGTTTTATTACGAGGAAATTTGCTGAGGAATTAATTATTCAGGCAAAAACATTTTTGTGAGCAACTTTATTTATTTATATGTTTATTTTACCTTGGATATAACACTTCTGTGGTCCAAAAAATAATAATGACTGCATGTCTACAAGGTGGCTACCATCTTGATGCCAGTAATATGCTGTTTATTTCTGGAGAGGAGGCAGAGTCACAGTGATTGCTCTGCTGAAGGATGCCCAGGGAGCAATAGGTCTGCATTCTAGGCAGAGAAAAGCAGTCCAAATGGCTGCTTTTGTGCCAGCCCTTCAGTCACCCAAAGGCAACTGCTCCCTGATTTACTTGAGCTCAAACAGCTGCCTCAGCCCGTTTTACCAAATGTTTTAGCAAATGCACTTTGCCCATTTAATGCAGCAAACCAGCTCCAGGTTCTGGAGTCCATTTTATTCAGAGCCTGTTTTATTATTATATTAATCCAATATTATTTTTCCACAACTCTTGACCTATGGTTTTTTTTTCCCTCTGAAACTAATCCAAAGGATTCAGGCAGCCTGCCTATCATCTTGTGGTAGTACTGCAAGTACCAAGTGCTTTGGGAGAGGCTTCTCATGGTAATCACTATCTTTAAGAAGGTGTCTGCCACTAGTTGAGAGGGATTCTACACACAGTACCTAACTGTCAGCCACCTGTCACTTCAGCATTTCTTCACAGCTGCTACTGTGTCAGGAATCTCTCAGGGCATCTCAGCTGGGAACATCTTGACATTTTGCTTTATTTTCCTTTTTTTTGGTTGTTGTTGTTGTTTTGTTTTCTGTTTTTGTGGAAGCATTTGTCTTAAAGCATTTCCATTCTGCTAGGAAAGCTGTCTTGGCTGCAAGAGGAGGTGTCATGCTGACAGACATTAATGGAGCAGCTAGCAGGAAGCAGATGAATGTCATTAACTTGTCCACATAGAATGACCTCTGTATTTTCATATCCAAAGAAAAACAAACATACTCAAAGCTATTCACATTTTGAACTGAACAAGGCCAGTCTGTGGATAAAATAGGATTACTTTTTAAAAAATAAATCAATAAAAAGGATGCTTGAGCTTTGCTGACCTACCCTCTGAGTGACTAGTGCGTGTCAGACCCCACACAACCTGTGAGAACAGCAACAGCTACTAAGGGCATGGTCCCAAAATAGCAAGTTATTTACTCACCTGCCCCTCCTGTCCTCCTTGAAAGAGAACAGAAGTAATGACAAGGGTAGGACAAACTCTATCAAGGCTCTGATCTCAGGTTCTGCACAGGTTAAAAATGCACTGACAAGACAAGCTTCACGAGTGAATGTAGAATCATAGAATCCTAGACTGGTTTGGGTTGGAAGGGACCTCTGGAGCTCATCTAGTCCAACCTCCCTGCAGTGGCCAGGGACATCCCCAACTAGAGCAGCTTGCCCAGAGCCCTGGCAAGCCTCACCTGCAATGCCTCCAGGGATGGGAACTCAACCACCTCCCTGGGCAACCTGGGCCAGTGTTCCACCACCCTCATGGGGAGGAACTTCTTCCTAATGTCCAATTTAAATCTACTCCTCTCCAGTTTAAAACCATTGCCCCTTGTCCTTTCACTGCAGGCCTTTGCAAACAGGCCCTCTGCAGCCTGCTTGGAAGTTCCCTTTAAGTACTGGAAAGTCACTATTAGGTCCCCCCGAAGTCTTCTCTTCATGTACATTCTCTTCTGGCACTAAGATGATGTTAGAATGGCATGGGAGAGGTAGAAACTCCTCAAAAGAATAAAAGGAAAGGAAAGGCAGTTAAAAAGAAGACAGAAGAGTGATCAGCAAATTAGGAAGACCAATCAAAACCCAGCATGAGGATAAATGTAACTCTGTCTCACTTTAGATTAAACAGAATCATTACATATTACATCAATATCTTGCATCTGCAGCTTTAACCTATGGCTGCCAAAGTCTGCAGTATCACCTGCTGGAGAAGTCAAGCATTCACTGAAGTCTTGTGCATCTCAACAGCACTGGGTCTGCTCAAAACTCTGTACTTCAGAGCTTGTGCTTTCTATATTTACAGACATTCAGCATCCAAAAGCTCCTTGCATGCAAGAAAGTTTGTTAGAGTGTTCTACTCTATTTCAACTGCTTTTTTGTGCCTTAACAGCAGCTGGGAGTCACTACTTCCCTTGATAAAATGGCCATTTTTATGTGCTGTCACTAAATAATTTATATCTTAGGATCAAGTCATTTCCCTGGGAAATCCTTCAGGTCAGTAACCAATGATCCACCACAGAGACAACAGAAAAAAAAGGCAAAAAAAACCCCCAACCCTTTTATAAACCACGTCATGCTTTTAAATTAGTTATCATTTTGGTTAAAAAGGTTTTACATTGCAAGGGGAGACAGAGTATCTCTGCTGTTCATTCTAATTAACTCTAAGCTGAATCACATGTTAGAAAAAGAGTATCTCAAACCCTTGTCCAAGTAACTGGGTGCTACAAATGAGCATCCCTCAATTCTCTCCAATCCTGCTACACTCCTTTGCACCAAAGGAGCTTCTGACCCACTTGTCTTCAACACTTTCTGTTCTGCTCACAGAGAGATGCATGGTAAGAGCAGCTAGTGGGTAACATGCCAATTAATTGCATGTAGTTGCTTTATGTGTGACATATTGTACCATGCACTGATTTTTAATCTGCTCAATCTAGTATTTGTCATGCAGGGTGAAACTGTGATGTGAGAAATAGCCTCTTCATTTTTCTTGATAGCTATTAACAGAGCTAGTCTTCAGCTTGTGCCTCAGGCAGCAGCTCCTGCCAAAACTAAATGCAAAGACTGAGGAGCATCCATTTGCAAAATTAAACTCTATCTCAAAAGTGAATAAATCAGGACAGGAAAGGCACATCCTTAACTCCTGGAGAAGAAAACCTTCAGAGAGACTGTTTACCTCTGATGAAGCAGCAAGCAAAAAAGGACTTAAAACACCAAGGTGTGGCTTTGCTAGTGCCTGTGGATTTGACAATGCAGCTGTAATGGGAGAAAGTGGACTTAAACTGATTCTGGAGCCATAGATTAAGGCTAAAGGAAAAGAGTCTTGTGGCTTCTCTGCCACACAATCATGTCACAGCCCATACTCAGCATCCTAGAGACTGTCAACCTGCTGATCTACCAAAATGCACATTGGGCAGGTAGCTGTGCAAGCTGAGAGCAAGCCCCAGTAAAACACAAGACACAAAGACTTAGAGGGAAATGAAGTGACCATGACCCTCAAATAGCTCCAGAGTGTATTATGGCCTCATTAGTCACATTGCTCACATCTAAGATAGAGACAAATGTTCCTCAGCTCAGCTCCTCAGATGAAGTCACTGGGACTAACCTAATTCCAGCCCACAGGAGGTCTGACCTGGTACATCATCTCTTGAGGCTACTGAGAAAGAAGGGGAAAGAAATCATTTAAAAAAGAGTCCCAGATCATCATATTCCTGACTTCTTGTAGTTTTCAACTGAGCAGAAGAAACTGCATATGCCAGGTGGTTTTGCAGAGCTCCATTTCCATGCTTGGACTGAAACAAGAAACCCATGAGCTTTCTGAGGTCAGAGGACTCCCAAATGTCTCATGTCATTATTGCTTTCTTATCATTAGGCTCTCTTGCAATGTTACAGTGTGTTTGCAAACTGTTGAGGCTTTAGAAACATTAGAGGTGCAGCTATTTATTCCCATTCTCATCAGGATATTATTTGTTATTAATGCACAAAATGATGTGGTGGACCTTATATTTGCAGGTCTGTAGTGGGAGGTCTACATGCACTGCTTGGGTAAATCTTGAGGTCCCCAGAAGTTACTGTATAGTTGAGGTGCAGCTCTATTATGCATCATTACTGAAGATCTCAGTGGTCTTTCACAATCGTAATGATTCTATAATTTTATGCTTATTGCCAAGGGTTTCAAAGGTTCTGTAGGATGCTAGGAAAACAAGAAGAAAAGGGTAAATAATAGAAAGGGAGTAAAATAATTATTAGCAAATCAGAGGTTCATGTAAGGCCAAAATTAACTACTTTGTAGGTTCAAACAGAGGTCCCATCTTGTGTCAGAAGTACATGCATTTTACATTGGTCGAAGCAGAGCTTTGGATACTTGACATAGAAGATGAAATATAGAGCTGTGATTTGCAAAGTAATCATGGAATCATAGAATCATGGAATGTTAGG